>VDFB02017835.1:0-41940 GCA_007258455.2 Sequoia sempervirens
ATACTAAACCAGCAAACTGAAAATGCAAACCAGCAAGCCTAGAACTCACTAAAATGTACATAACTCCCTCAAAACAACTCCGAATGACATGAAACCAAATGCAATACATTTCTAGGAAGATGGCAACCAATCTAGAACTGAGAAACTGCAACAAACTTGTGTTATTATTTTTTCTAAAGTTTTCAATGACTTCCCAGGCAAGAATACAGCTGGGTAAAGGGGCGACCAGCTAGATAAAATCATAGACTTACCAAAAAATCCCAAAACTTGCACAAAGGGGCGCCCAAGGCCAAGGAAGAGATATGATGAATACCCAGAACCAAACAAAATTCGCCCAAGGAGCTATGAGTGAAAATCTACTTCAGCTACACCCAAACCAGCAACCTGTAAACTGACAAAACTCACCAAAAGACATAAGAAAATATCAAAAGACTCTATTACAATATGCTCAGTCTGCTCTCAAGAGTTAAGAACAACCTCTAACTTAGCTAGTTGCTATCTTTCAAGCAAGAAACCAAGCCCAAGCTAGGAGGTATGCATTCCTCGAAGCAAACCACTCACCATTTCGGCAGCATAACATTATAATTTCTTCATGGATGATAAATGAAAGAGCAAGTGCCTCCTTTTATAGATTTTGAGATGATTCTCCAAAAGCTTCTAGAAAGTGCGCCCAAATTGCCTTGAAGTCATTTAAATTTTAAATTCACCTTTTGTCCAAATTTCATTTTGCATTTCATTTCCAACCTTTGCCTCTTTTACTTTTGGTGTCCTAGGCAAATAAGGAATATTACTTTATAAAAATCAAACCCTCTTCTCCCAATATGGCGTTCAAGGCACTTGAAATAAACTTTATCTTTTTTTTTTTAGTTTCTCCACTCCAAGGTTAGACATCCCAAGGCTAAAGTGAAAATATATTTAATATTGCAAATAAATCCATGCCAGGCGTCAACTTAACCTTAGCCAATATTTTCACTTAGAACATTATTTTTTTAATAATCCAAGCCTTAGCCAAATAAAATAGTTAAATATTTTACCTCCTCCAAAGGACGCTATCACAGACTCCAATTTTACCAAAAATAGCTCCAAGGATGCTGGAAAGACCAATTGCCCAATCTGACTTGCCAAAAATAGCCACTGCTTCATACTGCTGAACTGTTGCTAAAAATAGCACTGCCAAAAATAGAATTTACTAAAAATAGCATACTGCTAAAAATAGTAAGTTGTTCCAAACTCATTTTGAGCACAAACCGAGCAGCTGTCGTAACTTACTAAAAATAGCAGGTTCAGAAAAGTCACTGTTCCTGATGCATGTCACATTGCCGTGAAGCACTTTGAAAACCCAGAAGGAATCTAGAATCCATACTAAAAAATTCCAACATGCAAGCCTCCAAAAGCAGCCAATAATACAAGTCAATATCCTATCATGCATGTTACCTCATCATGAAGCTCTCCAAAAACCCAGAAAGCTCCACTAGACATGCGTTAGAAACTCTCGCATGCAAGACCTCAAAACCTCCTAAGAAGTGGAAACCCTAATTTCAACTTCTGACTGGCCTATGGGCTTCCGGAAATAGGCTATAAGACATAGAAGAGCGTATGGCTAAAATGGGGACATTACATGACGTCTACATTGGAGTTGAGCAACAAAAGATTGGGTATTGTTGGTTATCTTGGCATTCATGGACACATGCTTGCAATTGCTTGAGGGCAAGCAATTTTGGGATGGGAGGACTGTCATGTCCCCTATTTCGATAGGGACCTAATTTCAAATGTAGGTAGGAAAATAACGTTTATTAACACTAAACACAAATATTTAAAATAATATTAAATAACAGTAATTATATAAAGCTAAATTATTAAAAATAACATTTAAATTTAGATTTCTTGAGGCCGACCTTCTTTCAGGAAGGTGTTGTGTTTTGATGGCCGACATCATTTAGGGAGGCGTGTAGTTGCATATTAATACCATATCCTTTCTTCATGTTTATCATCACGAATGAGACACATGTTTTCATGGCAACTAAAGGGGACGAAAACCTCTTGTAGTTGATGACCAGGTGGGGCGACAATTCTACTGGTCCTTTCTTCCACACCTTTGATTTGTGACATACTTTCTCACTACCAGTTGGCGATTTCATGTGGCATCCGTGGAAGGTGATACATCAGTCAATCGACGAAGCCTACGGCTCATCACCTCATTCTCAGACTTCCCTTTGCGGCTGCTTTGCGTCACTCAGAGGTAGCGAATAGAAGGAAATCAACAGAGGACATCGACATCAGTATTTTCATCTTTCTACGCCTAAATACATTCTTGTGAGTTTGAGAATCAGGACACCCAAGGCAAGGATTGAGTGACTTTGTTTCTTCTGGAATCCGACTCAGACAGCGGTATTACTTGTAGTGTATTTTAGTGGGGCCTGTGCATGATCCCCTCTCTATTTGTTGTGTCCTGCACTACGACTAGCACTCGGCATTTGAAGTGGTTGTGAGTCTCTAATTGTCTGGTATCTCATTGTTTCGTTGAGTTGGTTATACATCATTCCGCACCATTGTAACTTTCCAGATTGTATCATAAATTTGCCTCTGGGTGGTTTGAGTATTACAAATTCAATATTTGCTACTGGGTTTGTGTGTAAAATTCAACAATTGTTATCTAGGCTGAGTTCATGTGTTTCCTGAAATCAAACGGTTATTTTCTATTCAGGTGTTTTATGCTGTGATCTGAGTGCATCATCGTTTAATTTATCAATATCTGAAATCTATATCAATTGCTTTCTGGGTGGAGAATTGATCTGATCTTAGTTTATTCCTTTTCGCAATTGTCATTTGGTGAGAATTCTGTTAATCTTCATTACTGTCACTAAGTATCATCTTATTACTCTGATTTGAGTTGATTTGGAGTTGGGGCAACCTATATTTTGTTGTGTTTATACTGTTAGGGATATTACATTATGGTTTTAGAAAATACACCTATTCTTTGAGGTGATCCATAAACTAGGATGGATATTCCATTCTATAGCTTCACCAATTACAGATTCAAAAGAATTGAAGTAATGTAACATTTAAAAAAACAATTGAACATGAAGGAACGAGAGCTAGCAATGAATGATTGGAAGACACAAGGATTACCTTGAAGAAACTTGATTTCCAGGGAAAACCTCCAGCAAGAGTGAGTTCTAATGGCCTTCTCTTCCACCATCTCCAAAACAATTACAATCTTAGGCCTCTTGGGTATACAACTAGCAAGAACATGCAGTATCATGCTCCTAAGATCAGTCTTTAACTCACACTTCTCTCTTTTTTTTGCTACAGCCTAGTCATGGTCAAAATTGCTCACTCAAGGACCCAGTTCTTTATCATCTATGCATCTCTTGGGATGCTTTGGATTGCTTAGTTTGCATTTGCAATAGTTATTTATGCATGTACAAACTCAAACAAAATTTGGAAAGATGCAAGGAAAGGGAAAAATGAGGATTTTGGAACACCATTGGCTATTTTCTTGTCATGGTTTGAAATTACACTTACATCAGACTGACAGTTGTAAAACTGCTGCTAAGAAATCACACCAACATTTGCAAAACTGCTGCCATGAAACCCCATTATGATGAAACTGCCACTACAGGACCTCCCCTTCTGTGGTCTTTTTGTTCTTCATCTTTTGGAAGCCATAACTTTTGCATATGGACTCAAAATGAGGTGTCATTTTTTGAATGTGCATACTTTTTTTACTAGGAATCTGAATATGTAAGACTATTCATCTCTGGGTGCTACTAAAGTTCTGTTTTTGACATTCTTTGTCACGGAGTCATATTGCGAAGAACTCATGTTTTAATCTATTTACAGTTCATTATGTGTTTTATTATTGAATGGTGGGGTCTCTAATTTTGCATTTTGCATTTTGCATTGTGTCATCGTTCATGCTCTGCCAGTCATTACAACAAATTTTTTGTCTTTCCAATTGTCTGTAGCTTCTAATTGTTCCAACCTTGGCCATCTTGATATGGTAACATAGCATGCCAAGACAGTCTCCACATTTAATATTGCAAAGACCACAGATGATCTTATTGGTAATTACAATTTCCTGAGCTGTGACAATTCCAATGGTGCAGCTCTTAATTGATTTGCCATGCTTGAATGGTGCTATTGATTGGGTTTTCTTCAATTATATTCTAACATCTGAAATATATTCCTTTCCATTTGCCCATCTATCAATGTGTTTAGGAGAACCAGATTTATTGGCTCATAAAGTCATCTCTTCATTTGGCCTTCTGGTATTTGTGTTGGTTGTGTTATGCATTCTAATGATATCTTAGGGGCAGTATAGCCTGCTTGCAATTTTTCAACAAGATCAGTTGTATTAGATGTAATATCCCCAATGGGATCTGCCCTAATTCTGATTTTTGATTTTTGTTTTCTGATTTCAAACAAAATATCACAGCGAACATACAAATGCCCAAGCATGAGAAATAAACATGCCAAATGATGCTACCAATTGATATTTGTATCAAATATGAAATCCACCATAAAAACACGATAGGTAATCCAAATGCAACATACAAATCTGATTTTCTGTAGATAACTTATGCTGTTACAAACTGAATATTCTGGACTGAATGTACAATGAATTCACAGGCTCAAACGTGCCAAACATATGCCCAGATTTTTGCTCTACAAATCAGATCTGAAACTATGATTATACATACCACATGTATGCAAAATAGTCTTCAAATATCAAACCCTAGATGGGCGAAATTCCTCCTTGGCAAGTGCTTAGAGTTTGCTGCTCCAAATATGCTTCAAATATGCAAAATTGCCCTCCAAAGGTGGGTGCTCAAGTCTGCTCCAAGTGGTGCTCCAAATTAGGGCAAAACCCTAATGCAATCTGCTCACAAAATGCCACAATAATTCTGCTCCAAATCTGATCTTCAAATTTGATTATGCAATGATGCTCCAAACCTCCAATTGTCTCCAATGAAGTGCAATTAGAACTCCGTCATGAGTTGTCCACAAATTGAGCTAGGGTTTCGTCCAACTCACCACATTCACAAGGCTTTTCGTCCTTGGAATGAAGCCCAACCAAAGTTGCAGCCAAAGAGAAGAATCTCCAAAATGAAATTAGATATTTATGGATGCCAAATGACTTGCACTTTACTTTCTTTTATAGCCTTTCACAAATAACTTTGACATGGCTGGCCTCCTTAAGCCAAATATTCTTATTTTATTTGCCTTTTTACCTCCTTAGTGTTAGAATAAATTATATTCTTATATTATTTAATGGTCAATGTTGTTTGTCTTTTTTGTTGTTACTGTTTCTACAGTAACTTGCAGTTAGGTAGATATATTTAATATCTACAGTGCTTTATGCACTCTATAAATTGTAACCTCTTTTTATGTTAATACAAGAAGTTTTTTACCATTTCATGGTACCAGAAATTTCGAGGGCTTTGATCTGCAATTTTCGTGAGTATTTTCTCACAGAAAATTCGACCCTCTTGCTGCAAGTCGTGGTATTTCTCCTGCTTGCTAAAAACGCGTTTCTGGGCGAAAAAAATCTGCTTTTTTATGGGATTTCAGGTCTGAAAATCGCGTTTTTCTATAAAATCGCGTTTTTTCGCGTTTTTGCTTGATTTTGGGTGGTTTTTTTAGCAAAATCGTGGTCGCCCCTTCCTGCAACTTAGTCGCCTAGGGTTTGGCATCTCTTTTGCCAAATTTTCGTGCAGATTCGAGCTCTTTTTCTGCATTTTTTTCTGGTTTTTATGGCGGCTAGGGTTTCTGCGTGCTTCACCTAGGGTTTTGACCAGTCTTCTGAGGTCAGAAATTTTTTTCGATTCCAGATTCCTTCTGGGTTTTCCGCGATCTCAACTAGGTCGTCGTCCATTTTTTCTGGGTACCTCGTTTTCTGTGCATCGAAATTTGTGCCTCAGTTTGAGGTCGAATTTTTTTTCTGATCGCAGATTCCTTCTGGGTTTTGCGAGATCTCAACTGGGTTGTCACTAGATTTTTCTGGGTACCTCGTTTTCCGTGCCTCGAAATCCGTGTTGTCAAAATTTTCTGGGTATTCTTCCATTCTTCTGGGTTTTTGTTTCTCTTTTCTGGGTTTTCAGTAAAACCTCAAAATCCGTGTTCGGATTTCTATATTTCTGTTTTCTTTGCATTATCTTACCTTCACCAGTTTGACCTCGAGGTACGTGATGGCATCTCTCACGAACATAATGCTCGAAAGCAGCCAGAAGTTCAACGGGAAGAATTACAACACCTGGAAGCAGCGTATGTTGACGATCTTTGAATATCGTTGTCTTGATCAGGTCGTCTTGGGGCACTCACCTCGACCCACTGTAGCCGGAAAGGATCAGGACAAATGGGATGAACGCAACCGAGAAGCCGTCATGCTCATCAAGCTATCTGTCACTGACGATCAACTGCCACAAGTGCCGTCAGGAAAAACAGCTGCTGAGGTATGGACAACTTTGAAGGATCTTCATGAAACGTCAGATAAAAGTAGTGCATTTTTTCTTAAAAACATGCTTTTTTCAATCATGATGGACGAGAAGCACACTACTCTTCAAGAGCATCTGACAAAGATCAAAGAGATTCGAGACCAGTTGGAAGCCATTGGACGAAAGATGGAGGAAGAGGACATGGTCGTCATTACTCTTAAGAGTTTGCCAAAATCTTACGAGCATTTCATTGAGACGCTCAATATTACTTCAACAAATGTTGACTTGAAGTTTCCAGACTTGTGTAACAAGCTTCTACAACAGGATCGTTGGAGACAGCAGTTTGGAAGCAGTGCCAGTTCGTCCTCCACAGAACAGGCGTTCTCAGCCAAATCTTCTGCTAAGAACAAAGGGAAGCCTCAATCTTCTCAGCCAAAAGGCTCTGGTTCTTCACAGGACAGCAAGAAGAAGAAGAACGTTCAGTGCAATTATTGCCACAAATACGGTCACATTAAGGCTGATTGTCGCACTCGGATGGCTTCTGAACAAAAGAAGCAGGGAGGATCTCAACAAAAGGCACATGTCGCTGAGCACACTGAGCAGAAAGAGTCTGCATTCTATGCATTTATGGCCAAGAGAACTGCAGATCCGGTACATTCTTCTGCCTGGTATATCGATTCCGGGGCTTCGCGGCATTTTACTCATCGTCGCGATTGGTTCACCAAGTTTGAACCATTCTCAGATTCTGTCATTTTCGGAGGAGGTGAAGAGTACACAGTTGCTGGTAAGGGCACTGTCCAGATTTACTCAGGAGGAAGAAATTTACTCTTTCTCGATGTCTACTATGTTCCAGGCATGGAACATAATCTCCTCTCCGTCAGTCAGATCATGCGGCATTCTCCCCAGTTGGATGTTGTTTTCAGCTCGTCCACCTGCAGCATCGTTGACCGGGATACTCGTACTACAATTGCTATGGGACTTGAGGATCACGGTCTGTACAGACTTGCTGATTCTGGTGATTCTCAAGAGCACGCTCTCGCAGCCCGAAGTACAACCATCAGCAAACTTTGGCATCAGCGTTATGGGCACTTGAATGTCCACTACCTCTCTCAGTTATCTCGGGAGGGTCTTGTTGCTGGTCTACCTGAGATCCAAACTACAAATCATGGAGTTTGTGGAGCTTGTCAAGCTGGCAAGCAGCATCGGACACCGTTCTCGGATGGTGATTCTTGGCGAGCCTCCAAGGTACTTCAACTGGTTCACGCTGATGTATGTGGGCCAATGAATACTCCTTCTGTTACTGGGTCCAGGTACTTTTTATTGTTTGTTGATGATTTCAGTCGGAAAATGTGGGTGTATTTTTTGAAACATAAATCAGATGTGTTCAGTACATTTCAGCACTATAAGGCCTTAGTTGAGAAGGAATCCGGTTCTCACATTGTTACTCTAAGGTCAGATAATGGGGGGGAGTTTTGTTCAGCTGACTTCTCTTCTTTTTGTGCTACACACGGCATTAAGCGCCAACTTACCACACCCTACACCCCTCAGCAGAATGGTGTTGTCGAACGCAGGAATCGCACCATTACTGAAATGGCTCGTTCTATGCTCGAGTGCAATGTACCTAAGAAATACTGGGCTGAAGCAGTCTACACTGCAGTCTACCTCTGAATCGGTCACCTACACAGGCCGTTAAGAAGATGACTCCAGAAGAAGCCTGGTCAGGACGCAAGCCTAAGGTGGGCCATTTGAAAGTCTTCGGTTCAACCGCTCATGTATGGATTCCAGATGCCAAACGTGCCAAGTTGGACTCCAAGAGCCAGACACTTATGTTTACTGGCTACAGCGACAATCACAAAGCCTACAGGTTGGTTGATGTGGAGACAGGTTGTCTCATATTCAGTCGTGATGTTGTGATTGATGAGACTACTGGTCCCTTTGTTTCTACAACAAGTCCTGCGGATCAACCTACGAAGGTTCCTGATAAGGGTGTTCGTCTTCCTCTTGGTTCCCATGATGGGAGGGCTTCAGAGCATTCTGACTCTGAAGATGAGGAGTCTACTGGTCCTGAGCTTGCACCACCTGACTTTTCTCAGGACTCACATCCAGATGACCTTGTTCCAGACATCCCAGGCGATGCTGTTACTCCTATTCCAGATGTTGGTACTTCTACTCGTCGGCCTAAGTGGTGGGCCAAGACAATTGGTGATCTTCATGATGATGAACTCATTGAGGGCCGATCAACTCGTAGCAAGAGCAAGCAGCAGTCCACAGTCAACTTCGCTCTTATGGCCAACATCCACAGCATCTATGAGCCTCATACCTATTCAGAGGCTAAAGGAATTCCAGAGTGGGAACAGGCTATGCAGACAGAATATCATAGTCTTCTGAAAAATCACACCTGGTCCTTTCTGATCTTCCTCCTGGGAAGAAACCTATCAGTTGCAAATGGGTTTACAAGGTCAAGTATCATGCCGATGGTACTCTGGATAAATACAAGGCACGATTAGTTGCTCGGGGATTCACACAGCGGGAGGGCATTGACTACGAGGAGACTTTTGCTCCTACTGCCAAGATGAGCACCATTCGTCTTCTTCTCGCTATTGCAGCCCAATTTGGTTGGACAGTTCATCAGATGGACGTCAAGAGTGCCTTCCTCAACGGTGATTTGCAGGAAGAAGTCTACATGACGCAGCCTCCTGGTTTCAAGGTTGTCGGCAAAGAACATCAAGTGTGTAGACTCGTGAAAGCGCTCTATGGACTGAAACAGGCTCCCCGTGCATGGTATTTCAAGATTGATCAGTACTTGGTTGATCATGGTTTTCAGCGTAGCCCTTCTGACAGTAATCTGTATGTCAAACACTCTGGTGATGATATTCTCTTTCTTGTTGTCTATGTTGACGATTTGATCATTACTGGCAGTTCAGCACATTTGATTGCAACAATCAAACAAGCCTTGTGCCAGACTTTTGACATGACAGATCTGGGGCTTCTCCATTATTGTTTGGGTATTGAAGTTTGGCAAACCAATGGTAGCATCTTCATCTCTCAGTCAAAATATGCCAGAAGTTTGCTTGACAAATTCCGGATGCAGGACTGCAAACCTGCCTCCACACCCATGGAGAAGGGGCTAAAGTTATCAGCCAACTCTGATTCACCTCCAGTCGATGAAACGACATTCAGGCAACTAGTGGGCAGTCTCATCTATCTCACTGCCACTAGACCAGACATCAGTTTTGCCGTGAGCTACATCTCTCGCTTCATGACAACTCCTAAAGTTGATCATTGGATTGCAGCAAAGCGAGTGCTGAGATATGTTAAGGGCACTTCCGACTATGGCATTCTGTATGGCAGATGCAAAGATCCAAAGCTGATTGGTTACACAGACTCAGATTGGGCAGGTTCAGTGGATGACAGAAAATCTACTTCTGGGTATGTATTCAGTTTGGGTACCGGTGCTGTAACATGGACCAGCAAGAAGCAACAGGCAGTAGCTCTTTCCTCGACAGAAGCTGAATATCGAGGAACCGTTAAAGCAAAGATGTGAGGCGCTTTGTTTCGAGGATGCTTTCGACATGCAAATGTCACAAGCAGGTCCTTCTCCCCTCTACACTGATAACCAAGGGGTGCTCAAACGGGCCAAAAATCCAGTCTTCCATGAACGTACCAAGCATGTTGAGCTTCATTGTCACTACATTCGCCAGCTGGTAGAAGACGGATCAGTTCAGCTGCAGTATGTTCCGACAGCGGATCAGACTGCAGACATTCTCACCAAGTCTTTGAGCCCAGATAAATTTGTAAAATTCAGGGGGCAACTTGGTGTTGTTGACGGATTGACCATTAAGGGAGGGTGTTAGAATAAATTATATTCTTATATTATTTAATGGTCAATGTTGTTTGTCTTTTTTGTTGTTACTGTTTCTACAGTAACTTGCAGTTAGGTAGATATATTTAATATCTACAGTGCTTTATGCACTCTATAAATTGTAACCTCTTTTTATGTTAATACAAGAAGTTTTTTACCATTTCACTTAGGGCTGACCTCAAGCAAGGTATGCTAGGCGCCCCAAAACACAAATATTGTATTTTATTTTATTTTTCATTCCTTTCTCCAAGTAGGGCGAACCCCTTGTGGCATTAATATTTCATTTTTTGACCTCTCACTAGGTCGTCCACCTCAAGGGAGAATTATTTGGATTTATCTTATTTTTCTCCTTCAAATTTGGCTGACCATAATAAAGTAATCTTTTTTATTTTATTTATCATGTATTTATTTATTATTATATTATTTATATTTTAATATTATATATATATATACAAGTGTTTAAAAACACTATTAAAATAGGGTGGATTTAGGGCAGGAAAAAGGGGACATTACAGTCCTCCCTTCCCAAAATTGCTTGCCCACAAGCAAATGCAAGCTTGGATACTGCAAAACATCCCCAAGTGGCAAGTTTCTCCAACTCGTCAAGTACTCCATGATCACCCTGCTCCTCAATTTGTGGCTACTCCTCCCATAGTGAATATGAAGAATAGCACGCAAAGTGAGTTTCGGTGGCTAGAAATGAAACAATATTGTCCATACACACTCAAACTCAAATCTGCTCCATCCCTCAACCTTTGAAATTTTGCTCCTTCATGTAATCTATTTGTGTAGCAACAAGTGATAGGTGATATCATAATCATGACCTCTGAAGCACAACCACCTGCACCAAACCTTTGGCTGCTCCACTCTGATACAAATATCACTCAACCAAAAATTGTGAAACAACTCACCAAGATCCCTGTGAAGTATTTTATCAACCACCCCAATACTGGGATCCCAAGTCATTACACCATCACACCAACTGAAAATGAAGAGATAAGTGTCTCTTAGCTTGTTTTCATCACCAACTATACATCTAAATCTGAATTGTCCCCTATGGACATGAAAAATGTCTATCATATGTGCATAATCAAACATGTATACCCACTCTAGGCTGCTGGTATAAATCAGAACGGCACTAGGAAAATTGGAAATTAGACCTATGATTATTCTAAAAATGCTTTTGTTGTCATAAGATGATAGGGTCTCATCATCATGCAACCTCCGAACATTGTAGTGACAATCCCATGCACACCAATCCATCCAAACAGCTGCAAACATCAATGTACAGTCTTAAAACTCCATGATCAGCAATATAGAACAGCCATCAATCATCAAGGAGTGAGTTGAAAACCAATAGATTGGGTCTGAAAATTTTCTGCTCTCATGCTCATTTCCATGTCTTGACTATATTCCAGCTGAAACTCAACATCCCCATGAACATACAACTCCAAATCGGATACCTCCATGACATCTCCTTGAAATTTTCAAGCTGGGACAGCATTGTGTTCACTCAAAGGATCATATCATGATAGCATGGTGTCATAAGTAGGCTTATGGAGCTCTCCAAGAATGGTGAAACTCTTAACCAAATCTGAATCACAAATGTTCTTCTCTACATATGCATAATAATCATTATTTGCTGTTCCATAAGGTATATGCACAACTTCTACCTCCTTAACCTTTACTCGAGCCTTCAATTGGCTCTCCAAATGATGAATTTCATGAACCCTATGATTAAAGTCATTTGCACACAATAAATTTTCTGATTTGTTTTCAAAATCATACCTCTCAACAAGTTCATGCGAATCTGATTGGTCTTCATTTTCTACCATCATAAGGGGTTCATCCTATAGAGGTTCAACCATCATAGTTTCTTCCCTCAGAAGTATTAGAGATTGGCGAAAAAGCGTATTTCACTGCTGCCTCTCATGATCCATGTGACTGAATTGTTCCTTGATATTCTGTAGGTGTCGTTTTGCTTGAGCAGCCAACAACTTGGCTTCCCTAGCCCTCCTTAGCTACTCATCACACATGCTTTGAGTCCTCTTTACATCTTCTATGCTATGATGCACAAAATCAAATTGTTTGTGGCTTGGATCCACAACAGTTACCTCATGCTTAGCCATCAAATCTTGAGTATCAACAAGGTAGGGTTTCTTACCACTATCATCCTCATATGATTTGTGTATCACCTCACGATTATGTGGAGATAATGGACTGCTTTTCATAATCAGAAAATCAGAACTGTCATCGTACCTTTTTGTGGTGTCTTCATGGAACTCAAGTTCATCTTCCTTCATTGTTGGATGTTCATCATCAAGTGCTGGTCCAAGAGATGTATCTAGCTGAAAACTGAGTATATTACTTGTCATAACTTCGATTCTGTGGCTGCAAGTTGTACTTTCATTGACTTTCAACCCTTGCCATGCTGAATGTCTTTGATCCAATTTATCCAAGTCATTTTGCTCATCACATAACAAATTTCCTTCATATGTATTAACAATATCACCTTCAAGGTCACCCGACTCACAATTTGATACCTTGCAACTACTATGTAGAGATGGTGAGACAATGCTATGCTCAAATAATGGATCATCAAAAGAATTCATACCTTCATGTGGCTGATCAGTCACTGCTGGCTTGGTAAACTTTATAACAACATACCCTTCAACCTTATTGTTGTCATGAAAACTCATGTGCCCCTCACTTGTGGATGCAGGAAGTGATTCTTCTTTGTCCATAACTTCATTCTGCTGAAGTGGAATTGTGAGCATGGCTTCATCTTCTTTAGGGCTTCCACATGTATGACTAGGTGTCCAAGCTTCTAGGCAAGTGAAGCAACGTGGTTCTCTCCTCTTCTTAGGATCATCCATAGGCTGCAAATCACAAGGAAGCAACTCTTCTTTCTTTTCTTTTTTCTCAATGCTCTTTTGGATAACTTCTGATTTTCTTCTTCTCTTCTCAATTTTCTGATGTAGTTATATAGATCTTTCTTTCTTGGATTCCCATCTTCATGCATTCCCAAATAGGCATAATAAAGTTGACCCTCAAGGAAGGATTGTAATGTAGCACCAATGTGTCTATCCTCTTTGACCCTCAAGGGTTCACCTACATATGGAAAATTTGAAACTTGAAACAAAGAGTCTACATGCCCTATACTGCAAGTTGTATCTCTTATCCTATCACCTTTTTTTGCATGCTTTCCATGATGACAAGAATTTTGCAATGACATAGGAAGCAACAAATCTGAAACACCTTCATACCTTTGGCTGCGAACAAAATGCTCATTGGTCTTTTGCTGACATGCACAAACATTAGAAATCAACAAGGAATCTTCACCTTCAAATTGGCGATTGGGGACTTCTTGTTCTTGCTTCGTGATGTCTTGTAGCTTTGATTTTTCTTCCTGCTCCATGACTTCCTCCTCTTGTGAGTCTAGCTTTGATGTACCCCTCACTATTTCAAGTTCCCTCCTCTTGGGCTCCTCTTCTTTCAAGAATGATCATTTGGCTCCTCCACTTTGATCTCCTCCTTAGCAGTTTCTAAATCTTCCTCTTCTATCATAGATCTAAGTGAGAGGTGTGTATCTAGTTTTTGTATCCAAGATTGTGCACTAACCTTCCTCGAGCCATCAAAAGTTGGGAGAGTCAACTTACTCACCCTATGCTACAGATCCCTGTTGGATTGTTGCACTGGTTGTTTCCGTCTTGATCCACTCCTTGCATTGTGAAACTGTATAAATGGGATTTGGTGTCTCAGATCCAGATCAAGTTGTGCATAGGCATCTATGCTTGAATTAACGTCACCTCAGCATGATTCAGCTCTTCTTCCTCATTTGTGGGTCCATTTGTGGGAAGGAATGATGGTTGTGTGGGCTTGATAGCTCTGCTGCTCTGAATTTTAGGTCCATTTTGATTAGAGTGACTGCCTTTTGTACCCTTATATTGTGCGGATATGAGAGTGTTATTCGTATTATTCATGGTCTGCATCAACATGTTCATCATCTGCGTTGTTTGCTCTTGTTGTTTGGCCATTTGTTCTTGTGATTGAGCAATTTGCTGTTGGACCCTCATGAAAGCATCCCATTGTTTACCCTTGTCAAACATCTTCTTACCTTTGCCCCCTATCTTAGATGATTCAACTTCAATTTTCTTCTTTTCCTCTCAAGTGCTTGCTAATCTCTTTGACTACATTGCATCAACGAAGAAAAATACCCTCAGGCTAGCAGGACAACTGCTCTGATACCACTGTAATATCCCCAATGGGATCTGCCCTAGTTTTGATTTCTGTTTTTTGTTTTTTGATTTCAAACAAAATATCACAGCGAACATACAAGCGCCCAAACATGAGAAATAAACATGCCAAATGATGCTACCAATTGATATTCGTATCAAACATGAAATCGACCATAAAAACACAAGATAGGGCATCCAAATGCAACACACAAATCTGATTTTCTGTAGATAACTTCTGCTGTTACAAACTGAATATTCTGGACTGAATTTACAATGAATTCATGGGCTCAAACATGCCAGACATATGCCTAGATTTCTGCTCTGCAAATCAGATTTGAAACTATGATTATACATAACACATATATGCAAAGTAGTCTTCAAATGTCAAACCCTAGATGGGTGAAATTCCTCCTTGGCAAGTGTTTAGGGTTTGCTGCTCCAAATATGAAAATTGCCCTCCAAAGGTGGGCACTCAGGTCTGCTCCAAGTGGCGCTCCAAATTAGGGAAAAACCCTAATGCAGTCTGCTCACAAAATGCCACAATAATTCTGCTCCAAATCTGATCTTCAAATTTGATTATGCAATGATGCTCCAAACCTCCAATTATCTCCAATTAAGTGCAATTAGAACTCCATTATGAGTTCTCCACAAGGTGAGCTAGGGTTTCGTCCAACTCACCACATTCAGCCCAACCAAAGTTGCAGACAAAGAGAAGAATCCCCAAAATGAAATTAGATATGAATAGATGCCAAATGACCTGCACTTTACTTTCTTTTATAGCCTTCCACAAAGAACCTTAACAAGGCTGACCTCCTTAAGCCAAATATTCTTATTTTATTTGCCTTTCTCCCTCCTTCTTAGAGCCGACCTCAAGCAAGGTATGCTAGGTTCCCAAAAACACAAATAAAATATTTTATTATATTTTTCATTCCTTTCTCCAAGTAGTGCGAACCCCTTGTGGCATTAATATTTCATTTCTTGACCTCTCACTAGGTCATCCACCTCAAGGGAAAATTATTTGGATTTATCTTATTTTTCTCCTTCAAATTTGGCCGATCACAATAAAGTAATCTTATTTTATTTTATTTATTATTAGGGCAGGAAAAAGGGGACATTACATTAGAGATGACATTCCTTTTGGTAGTTTTTGGTTTTTGACTCATTGCTTCCTATTTTCTTGACTCTCTTTTCTTCCTCTAACTCTTTGGTCGATAGATTTTTATTGGAGATTTATCCTTTTGTAATTTATTTTCCTTCTATTTTGCTGTTGGTGGTACCAATTCATCTAGCCAATGTTCTTTAATTCCTTATTATGGCATCAATCACATGTATTGCATCTTGCATTCTTTGTCTCAAGCACACCTAGTTCTTCCTTCCTTTTAGTAGACAAATTTTTCTTTCACCTTTACCTCAATCATATTGGCTGATTTTAATTTGGGACATTCATTTTTGTGGTTTCTTGTATCTCACTTTTGTAATAACCACCCTAATTTTTTTTGTTGAAAATATTGCTATTGGAAATGAGATACAAACAACTACCTTTCCACTTTCTGATCACCAAGATCTTGGAAAGGGCAAGGTGATAGCATATAGTGTTTAGGATGACAACTAAATTGAAATGCATCAACTAAAATGAAAGCACTAGGCGGTAAGTCAATCAATATCACTTATTCAGTAGAGTGCATATGAAATACATGAAAGAAATAACATCCACTTATTCAACGGGAAATTACAAGGGCACATCCAATTTTCAGTGGGAAAGTTTATACAATACTTGAAGATAAAAAAACCAGCTTCTACCACTTATCGAGTGGTGAGTGTAAGGAAGCTAAGGTAGCAGAACAACTTCCTACACTAATCTTGAGAGGAGGGTAATGCAAAACTTTACTGATCTTTACAAACAATTACAAAAACTTAAACAAAAATAAACATAAGTATTATGCATACCACAACACAGTGATTTATGTGAGGAAAATCCTTTCGGGAGAAAAACCCCACACTCCAAAAGCTGCCCAATATATTATTCAGAAATCATGAAGATTACAATATACTTGCAGAACAAGCTTCTCACAGGAGTATCACCAACTAGAGATCTAGAGGCAACACAACTGCTATCAGACTCTTAGAAGACATCACAATGCACAACTGTAATACAACGCCCTCATAAAATAGGGTTGCCTTTTAGGGCAAGACAAGCCAACAAAATATCTACTGTCGGATCTGAGACCTAATGATGAATGGTCCAAATTTACAATAATGTAAACATGCATAAAACTTGGCTTTTGGGGGTGCTGCCCCCGAGGTCCTCGGACCCCCCATTGGGAGGATGATCCCCTTGGAACCCTTGCGGGGGAGTACCAGCCCCCCGCTGCCGCTCGCCCCCACACCCCAACGCTTACTTATTAACAGTAAACTTTATGTTATTGCAAGGTTGAGACACATTTTCTGAACAGTGAGCAAGTATAATGTTGATGACAACTCTTCCACTTTTAAGTGGTGAGCAATTGCAATTAAACCACTTGTTAGTGGGGTATGTATCAGCAATAAACAAGAGCATTCACTGGTGGTACTACCATCCAGTATTAAAATGTTAGCTCAATCATAATAATGCCAAAATTAAAGATATATCTGCTGTTACAAATTCTGATGGAGATAAACATTGCTGATATAAGTGCTGATATGAATTAATCTGCTGAAACACCCCCTAAGGTATGCCAAATTGTGAATAAACCACACAACTTGTAAATAATAACAATATACCTTAATGATGATGAATGTTATTGCTGGTAGAGGTCTGAAAATGCACTAGAAATACACTGCTACAGGTCTGAACAGCAAACAAACCACCCTAGAAATTGTTATCACGGAATTTAGCAGCGCTCATTCCACGGATAACCCCCCTACGAAACTTGTTCGTTTCCTAGGATTCGTGAAGTTCAAGTACGCATAACGAAGTGCTTTTCAAGCTACCTCGAAATGCGTTTCAAAGCCTTGAATAGTCAATTGAGTTGATCCTTAGCCGCTTCACAAGACCTTCAAACAAGCCCCGCTGTCTCAATCGCTTTGTACTTAGCTTAATTGCGAAAATGCAGTGGCACCGGTGCGCGCCTCGCTTCTCAAGCCGTAAATTGTTATGTAGGGCGTTACACCGCATGAAAGTGGAACTTTTCAGTAAATGTAATAAAAAGTGCTGTTTATTACACTTTTTTTGACTTAGTTAAATTCAGAAAGATGCAATTGTGCCAAAAGTGCTCAACTCATCCAAATTTTGGTATAGTTGAAAGCAGCCATGCTTAAAATTTAGCGACCGTGCATAAAAAGCGATTTCTCCTAAAATGTGAGAGCGTCAGTGCGCGCTTTACACTTTTTACACTTTTTCCAGACTTAGTCATTTTTTGTGCAATGGTGCTGAATTTTAGCACCTTTACACTTTTCTTCCAGACTTAGTCATTTTTTGTGCAATGGTGCTGAATTTTAACACCTTTACACTTTTGGTAGTTTTTAACCTAGTCTCTTCAAAATTGCTCTATTTGCATTCCTGACCCCATTTCTTCGCTCCCGCATCGTTTTCCGTGCCTAGTTGCTTGTTTCACGCTTGCTCAACATCGTTTCTCGCTTCACGCTTCCCAATGCTACTTTTTCTGCTAACGTCTATTGATTCACCATCCTTGCAGTTTCTCTCCAGATTTCATCAAGTGATCCTAAAGGTGACATCTTCTGATCCAATGAACTATCCCAGATCTACAAAGAAGTCGTTATGCAACAAGTTGAGGATGACAGTTTTTCCCAGAGCCTCAATACATATCATTTGCAATATACGGCTGACACTTGATAAATTCAAGATGCATCTTCGCGGGTGCAAGAAAATCCATTCATTTGCCAGAAGGCCGATCACAAGAGCTCACACCCTTGTAGATTACACAGTCGGCCTAGATGATGCGTTCATACAGGAGACCAAGAAGAAGTATGAAGACTCCGCGCCCAAAGCAAGGAACCATGAAGATTCTTGATCTCCGATGTTGAACATTTTGATGCATCCTTTTATGCATCTTGTAAATATTTCTCGACATTTTCAATGTCTTTTTGTAAATTGTAATTACACCAAGCTCAAAGATGTAATATTTTGAAAACAAATTACACTTTGACTTTGGTCAAAGTTAGGTGAGATCTCCTAAAATCGCTCACCTAACTTTCCCTGATTTCCTCAATCTGTTTCCTAATTTTGCTCATCCCTCTTTCTATATAATGTGAGGGATTTTCATTGTAAATTATCCTTTAGTGTTTTGCAAAAAGTGCTGCCCTTTTTGAAACAAATTTGTGAAACTTTGCGTTCATGCTTTGTGAATGAAATCTGATCAATAAAGAAGAGGATTGCAAGCCAAACTTTGCGTTGGATTCGATACTTTTGTGAGTTGATCTTATTTGGTAGTGATTAGTTTGAAGAATCTGAAGGACTCTAAGTAGTTGATGTAAACTTTGTGTTACATTTATTATTTAGATTGCATTTATTTTTGTTTATCATTGGTTGAATGATCTACAAGACTTTGTGCTTGTAATCATTCATGCTCTTGCATGTTCTGGTTGAGTGATCTACAAGACTTTGTGCTTGTAATTATTCATACCTCTTGATACTTTGTCGAAGGATCTACAAGACTTTGTGTTGTAATTATTCATACTCTTGGATACTTTGTCGGTTGGATGATCTACAAGACTTTGTGCTTGTAATCGTTCATGCTGTTCGAGGAATTGTTGCGTCTAAGAAGACTTTGTGCTTCTAACTTGACAAACGGTACTTCACATGATCCAAACACTGAAAAAGCTACGGAACGACTTTGTGCCTTCGTGAGCTTTCCCTTTTTACTTTATTTTGTTTGTTATTAATCACTGGTATCTCTACGCTTCGCTTTGACGAGATAGAGATATTGGTATTACTGCTAGTTGTTAGTTTTAGGTTATCAAGAATTCTGAACTTCCAACGGTGAAGCATTGTAAACATCTTCTCTGAAAAAAGAGAGAAGGATGAATGTAACACACCCCCCCCACTCCGTGAGTCTCGTGTACATTTTGTAATTATTTGTTTGGTTTACTATCGCTTCTGTTAGCAGTAAGAAGGGCGCCTCCCCTTTCCGAGAGGAGAGATTCACATCTCACATAGCTGTGGCTGAAGTCCAAGTTGTGTAATCTATCGAAAAGCTGATTACATAATTTTCACCCAATAGAAATCTCATCAACATCTCGTCCAACACACCAAACATGAGTATAGGCTTGAATATTTCTTCCAACTTCATCAAGCACACTCCAAAATCTTTGCAAATGATGTCATGATTAACTAATCACAAGATCAGTCCCAAACTGGACTGTAGCAACAAGAAAGTCGCTAAGAAAGATGGTATAGTAAATACGAAACTCTTAAAAATTTACAAATAGCAATTTGTTCACTCCAAAACTTATGCAAATCTCCTCCAAGGATCTAGGTGCCACCTTTTATGATGAAATCAGAAAAATACTTTATAACTCGAGTTCTTCACTACATGTGTTCAAAAGCCACCTTTACAATCAAAATCCAGCATGTGGTACAGCCTTAAAAATCTGCAATCTGCCTTCACCATGTTTTATGACCTGCAAAAGGAAGGATAATAGCAACCAAACAGCCAATAAAATCATATGAAAAACCCTTTATACCTACACCACAAGTTTGTATGGCTTGGCATGAAAGAAACTTCTGAAGTCGC
The DNA here is from genome assembly GCA_007258455.2 of Sequoia sempervirens. Lineage (NCBI taxonomy): Eukaryota > Viridiplantae > Streptophyta > Pinopsida > Cupressales > Cupressaceae > Sequoia > Sequoia sempervirens. The sequence continues at coordinate 20,270 of VDFB02017835.1, forward strand.
CCAAAGGGAGCTTCAACAATCTCAATACAAACCATCAAATCTACAACATCAAAAGTCGTAGAAAATCTTCATCTTTGCAACATCCAAAATTGAAACTTCGAATTGTAACAATGGTGATTCTTGAGTGAAATCACACTAGTCTAGCTAGGGATTATCTTTCAAATCCGAAACTATATATCTTGAGAGGGTTTTTGTTCTCAGAAGATTTGAAAGAACTCCAAGTTCATTCTAGCAACATATTAGTGTAAAATTCATAAACATAACCCTTGAAATGAGCCCAACACCTTCTTATATAGCTTTTTTGGAGGGAATTATACAATTTAAAAATATAATAATTCACTTTTTCCCTCACAAAGACCTTTTTTGAAATAATAATAACATTTCATGTGTAAAGGCCCCCGTATCTAGGCATCCAACTTTTAAAACACTTAATCACTTTTCCAATGAGCTTTTACATTAAGTTGTCTCTTTTAATATTTCCCAAAATTAGATAACTTAAGTGAATGAAATAAATAATAACTGAATAGCTTATCCAACTTGCCGAAACCACTGAAACTGCATCGGAATCAAACTTTGATAACAGTGAGATGATACTGAAGATGTAGGATGATGATCAAAGCCAACCAGGTGACTTACTAAAAATAGATCGTTTCTCCAAGAAGTTTTGAGAAGCCACCAAAAGTTGCAAATTACTTTTGACAGTGGCATACTTATCCACATAGCCTACTAAGCTCATTTTTGAAAACCAAAGTCATTGTTAACCAACCTAGAGCACTCCAAGAAGTTTGGAGTTCTCCCCAACTCACCAAGAAGCTTACGAGAAAACCTAGAAACTAAGCTAAATGCTCACAAATCAATTTTGTTCAAAATGGGGACATTACAACTTCGTGCATAATTTTAAGTTTGCCTTTGTGGAGAGCCCTATGCTGTTTACATTATACACAAGGGTGCCCCTTTTAATCTTTTTGTATCAAGGATTGTGTATTTTGTAGCCGGCCGAAAGTGTACTTAGTTGGCTGTGAGTAATAAATAAGACTTTAGTTAGTTTAATATTTCATGTACTTGTTGTGTACGTACTTGTCATGCTAGTTAGTTGTCTCCTAATGAAATAATTAGTGTAATGAAGGGATGCGACAGTTGGTCCTTCAACCACCGTCGGCGTACTATATGTATCCGGAGTCATGTAGTTAGATGTTACGGTTGCTATGATTATTCATTTTACGATTGTATTGGCATACATTCTATCAATAAAGACAAGTGTGATGATTCTGTGCATTATCTTCTAGTACGTTATGTTCTATAAATTATTTCAGTTTACTCGCATAGTACATTTGAAATTCATCCTATGAGTAAACATTTGGCGCCATTGCTGGGGAACGAACCCAGGTCACCCACGTTACATATTTCAGGTTTCTTTTGCTATTATTGTTGTTATTGTTGGAGTGCTAGTTCCTTCAATCCTTATAAACTCCAATTTTTTCCACTGGAGGTGCTAGTAATGTTTATTTTTCTTCTTTAATCTTTCAATGGGTCAAGCACCATTCCACTTTCTAGGTGGTTGAGGGATTTGAGCCATTTGACCTTTAGTTTGAGATCCTTTTGACTTGATCTTTAGGTTAAAGGAACTATCCTATGTATCATGAGTCTTGACATCATAAATAGTAGAAAGCTTTACAAGACATTCATGTTTTGTGTCGCTTTGTTCAACATTTTAAAATCATATTTTGCAGTTTTCCTTTTTAGTATTTTCTTCAGAACTTTATTGAATATCTTGGCTATCAAATTAAAAAAAAATTAAAGTATTGGGGTTCTATGTACGGGGCCCCAACCCAACCACATAGTAATCTTGCTTATAATTTTTTGTTCGAACACATCTTCAACATTTTCCAATATACTTTTTGAATGTGAATACCTTGCTGCTTTACATCCAACATTAAATCACACATTTTTATACAGCTAGAGGTTGATAACGCCTGTAAGCTTTCTTTGAAAGTACTTCTGATCCCCTTTAAGGAGTTTTTTTTGAGATTACCACCAGTTGATTTTTCCAACACCTGTATCAGGTTCAACAGTCTTCTTTTGTAATGTTTAATGGATTTTAATTTTAGGCATGATAGGCCATTATAGATTTAGGCATTTGTATACCATCTTTAAAATTCCTTGTTTAGTTTTCACTGTTGTCCTTGTATTCTTTTTCTTAACATCTTGCTGATTATACATTTAACAGCTTATCCCTGCAATGTGTTTAGATAGCTGTATTCATGTTAATGGTGTCATCTGCCTCCTGCTATTACTCCTAAGTCAAGCAATGTTTTATAGGATCTTTATTCCTTTAAATAAAAATCTGGATGGTTTTGACACATAGAACCAGCTTTGTTCGTTTATAAAATCTTGGTGGACTGAGTTATTTTTGGTCTTATAGAAAATACTGAACCTCCATGGTTAATTCTCTTAGCTGTGTTGAAACTATGTCAAGTGTCAACATCAATATATGGAATTGAGATTCATTGATGCCTATATCATTTGGGTCATGCTTTCTCAAAAATCTTACAGGCTTTTGAACTTTCCTTTCACTATCTGCTGTTCTTTTCTTCTTTTTGTATGGAGCAGGTTTATGTATTTCTTCTTCTAATGCACTATTGATGAATAAAACATAAATGAATTTTACTACACTTGGCCGCTGCTGGGTTGGGTTTGCCAATGTAAAGTTAGTTTGGAGAGACCACATTCTAACAACATAGAGTAATACAGAATTCTAAACAACTATGTACTACATATACATACATAATGATTGAAGTACAGGAAACATGATTGAAGAGTAGAATGCAATGAGTGGAAATAGAGATTCCAATGTCAATCAATGTTGACAAATGGAAAGGAGCCACCAAGGGCAGGATAGCAGAAAGCCCTTGGTATTGACCCCTCAAAACCATAATAAGTTCATTAGCTAAGTCTATAATAACTTCCTTTCATTTAAAATACCCCAAATCCTCCAACACTGTTTCCTAGTTTATTGTTCATGTTGAGTTTGTGTATCCCCTTACAACTTGAATATCAATATTTTCTTCGTATTTGCTTTTCACCATCATTGCATTGTTTCTAATTTGGCAATTGGTAGGGAAATATATCCTTTTTGAATTTATACTACTGAAAAGAGCTGACATATTTCAAACTTCAAAGTTTTTTGTGTTGGAGATCATGGTGGTACCTTGGGTCTCTATTATTGTTCAATTAATGAAATATTACTATTTCTACTGTCCATCTCCAATTGTGCTATGATTTTAAACAAGAAGTACAATTATTGACTCCAAAGTGATTGAATGACTTAGAGTTTCATTCGCTACCACCTTCGGCTTCACCGCAAACAATTGGAGAGAACCAATGTGGACGTCATTTAGTTGGATGAACAATCCAACATTAGACTGGATCATTGAGTCTATAATGCCAATGTTTACAGAGGCTTTTACTTTGTTGGAAGTAGCAGAGGTAGAGGCAGAGACAGTGAGTGTGAATTTAGAAGATTAGTAGATGTATCTATTCTTGGCATGTGTAAGTTTGAGGGTTGGGGGCTACTGACTTCCTTTCACATTTAAATTTTCTATCCTGATCTTTTGTACTGTGGATACTATAATCCATGGTTTTACCTTTGTAGACTATTTATTGATTTTTTTAATTTAAAAAATGTTGTCTACTTTATTTTCTGTTCAAGTTATTGCTTAAATTTTTGCTATATAGCCCATATGTTGATGTCAATTATTTTTATGTGGATATATTTGAAGTTAAATTTTTGTAGAATGAAAAAACATCTCTTATGAGAATTTATTTTATGATTTTTATCTTTATACTTTTTCAATTTTTTTGTCTTTTATCAGGTTTGAGATGACTTGGTGGCTTGCTTTTTTGAAGCTTTGGCTTCTCCAAGTCTGCAATGTCTAAACATTCATGGACAAAACTCACAAAAATACAACCAACAAATTCTCTTCATGACACTAAAACAACACTTATCAGTGATGCTACATGTGCACATACAGGTGTAGTTGTCGCACATGACTACACCAATCTTGAAAACCCATTACACATGAAAGATAGATGTAGGCTATAGAGAGGTAACACACATTTCCTTAAAAAGATATGTCTCACATCTCAATGCGGAAACACACATGATAGAAGAATACTAAGGAAGAAGTGATGCTAGTGCATATAACCATAAGAAGAGTGATATCTTCCACATGTACACTCCTCCAAGGAACCAAGTGGAAATTGAAATGACCCCCTTATAATTTTTTCAAATTTTAGCAACGACAACGTCAACAATTTCACTCGTCAATGTTAGCAAAACCAAAACCAACACTGGAAATGTAACCCTACACCAAGAATGTACACCAAGATCCCAATGACGGGCGAGGTGTGAGCATATGGTGTCGGGGATCCTTAGCTTGTAAACTGAAAGTTGGAAAATCACAATGCAACTCAACCACTTATTTAGCGGGAGTGATTTGATGACACAACTGATCAGCAATATGAATGCAAGTATAGAAAGTAAATTGACGGCTCAGCCGATCAACAATATAAGTAATGAAAGTAAAGAAGGGCGGCAAGCCGACCCAATTACAATATGCAAGATGGCGAGGCCTATCTTTTCCACCAATGGTGGGAATGATAATGCTTAAACAAAAAGTAAATAAGGTGGCGAGGCCAGCCTCTTCCACTTAAAGTGGGAATACAATAGGAAATTGCAGAATGTAAATAAGAGCTGATCAGTACTGAAACAATTTTACAATGGGAATAAATCCTGCAAGAAGCCAATAGTTAAGCTATCCAAGAAGCTGCAAATGTTATTATTTGATCTCCAATCTTCAAAGACTCACTAGATATGAAAAGCCACCCAAAAAACTCCAACTTCTACAAACTGAAATATTAGACCAAGAAATTGGAAACTACAGACCAACAACTAAGAAACTCACTAAAATGCTCATGACTCAATCATAACTACTCCAAATGACATGAAACCAAATGCAAAGGATTCCTAGGAAGATGGTGACCAAGTTATGATTGAGAAATTGCTGCAAACTGGAGATATTTATTTTTTACGCTTCCCAATATACCTCCAGGCAAGGGTATGGCTTGGTAAAAGGGGCGAGAATTCAAGACTCCACAAATAATTCCCAAAACTTGCACAAAGGGACGCCCTAAGCCAAGGAAATGAATGAGCCAATACCCAGTAGCCAACAAAATTCGCCTAAAGAGCTATGAATGAAAACCTACTTTAGCCACACCAAAATTAACAACCTGTAAACTGACAAACACACCAAAAGACATTAGAAAACATCAAAAGACTCCATTACAATAAGCTCAATCTATTCCTTTGAGTAAATAACAACCTTTTCACTTAGCTAGTTGCTATCTTTCAAGCAAGAAATTAAGTCTAAGCTAGGAGGTATGCATTCCTCAAAGCAAATCAGTTACTGTTTTGGTAGCATTTCAATATAATTCTTCATGGATGATAAATGAATGAGCAAGAGCCTCCTTTTATAGACTTGAGGTGACTTTTCCAGCTTCTTCTAGAAAGTGCGCCCAAATTTCCTTGGAAACATTTAAATTTGAATTCACTTTTTTCCCTCCCTCATGTAGGTGTCCATCTCAAGGGAGAAATAAGATTTATTAATGAAATAATATTTTCTTCAAAAGTGGTGTCCAACTCCTCAAGAGCAATTTTTAACTTTAGAAATATTAAAATAGCCTCCAGATGAGGCGTCCACCCTCAAGTCCCCTTTTTAAAACAACATGAAGTTATAACACTAGGCCATGGGGGGCTATAAAGTGAAAATATAACCTTTATAACTTAAAATAATTAATTTCTTCCAAAATTGCACCTCAAAGCCAAAACCAAAAATACTCACTGCATTGCTTGAAGTGGAAAGCTCTCTGTGCTACTGTCAACTAAAACACTGCTAAAAATAGAATTTACTAAAAATAGTAAATTCTGAAAAGTTGCCCATATGCCTTGCAAGTCATATCATTGCGAAGCTCTTTGAAAACTCAAAAAGAATCCGCAATCCAAAATCCAAAACTCCATGTGCAATCTTCTGAAAAATGTTGAAACATCCTCCAAGATGATAGGAAACCCTAATTTTTGCTTCTGACTAGCTTACAGGCTTCTGGGATAGGCTAACGTCCAATTGCACTAATCACTGTTGAGAAGGGGACATTACACAAATGCACGGGAAATGACTATGCCATCCCAAACATCATGCAAAAGAACATTCTAAGTTTCTAACAACTACAAAACTTAAGGAAACATTTTTTCCTTAACTTAGCATAATAAAGAAGGTAAGTGAAACATGTACTTAACCTTCATTCTTTATAACACATTAAAAAACATGTAATGTTATGCAACTGGGCTGATGCAAGAAGTTGGGTCCACAAAAAACTCAAAAAGTGTTAGTGTTTTTGCTGTTTTTCAGGATTTATCACACTTGGACTGAAAATTTGAAGCACTTACACAATGAATCTTAAAAAAAGTCAGTAATATGAAATTTAGCATTTTGAATCTAGTTTCCAAATATGTAATTTATTCAAATACCTAGATGATAGCAATTAAATTTTGATAGGCATTTATAAAAACCACTTTTTAAAAGTCATTTTTTTACCATACCATGCATGTGTACGGACACCACTTTTTGACCTAAATAAAAGTATTTTTCTAATTCCTTTGGGGGAAAGATATATAACAATATGAAGATTGATGAGGATTTTTTTGTAATTTTTTTGTGATTTTTTTTTTATATTGAATTTTTATTGGTCCTAATTTTTGTTTTAAAAAATCGTGTACGGACAACACAATCGGACCTAAACTAATCGTTTTTTGAATTTTTTTTCATTGTGTAGAGAATTGTTTGAAGATTGATGTCATATAATTTTTTTTGCAAAAAAATAAACCAAAAAAAAGTTATTAAAAAACAAAAAACCCTGATATTTCAAGTTTATGGACCAGTTTGCCTAGAAATTAATTAAAAAATAAGATACATAATCCAATCTTAACAAAAATTATATATTTGGGAACTAGACATCGTGTTCTATAATGGGTTTTATTTCATAGATTAATTTAGAAAAAAAGTCCATCAGCTATGTTGCCAAAGTTGGACATTTCTCTTGAACTTGCCTTAGCTTTTTAGTTGTAGGTTAAAGGCTAAGGGTCAGGTTGCCAAGCCTTTCTCGTGCCTAAAACTGAGGCAGCATGTGGTTTGGGAATTCAAAATTTTAAAAACACATACGTGTTATGAAACCCATATGTGTTCTTTATTTGCTTGTTTATTTAAAAAATTAAATACCTTTTAGAAACGCATATGCATTACAAAACGCGTATGTGTTATAACATGTACACATTACAAAACGCGTACACGTTACAAAACGTGTATGCGTTATAAAACGAAATATGTGTTTGTAGAAGGTATTTAATTTTTTAAATAAATGACTCGTACATGTTATAAAATGTGTACGCGTTATATAAAATTTGTATGTGTTACATAACGCGTATGCGTTTTTTAGTGCGCACCTGAAGTATAACGCATACGCGTTTTCTACCAGTTTTTTTTTTGGCCGGAACTTCCTCTCTTCGTGGACCCAACTACTTGCTTTTACCCAACTATATTAACATTTCATAAGAGAATGGGATAAAAGAGAGATAGCCCCAATTTGACCTTTGCTATCGGGAGTTAGATTGCTCCGATGCTTGCATTGATGATCTCATCGCAGAGATGGGACAACTTGGAAGAGATGTTCCTGGGAGTTGCGAGGTCAAAAGATTGCATCTGAGGCCTCCAGTAGAAGGGCGCCTTTCTCAAGGAAGGTGCATTTTTCCATACTTAGACAAAATTCCACTTGCTTTTATCCTTTAGCATTTTCCGCTGATTCTTCTTTCATGGGCGTTTGACAGATCCCGAGAGCTGACGGTTGAATTCACTGCCTAGCTAGGAGGATTTTGAACAGATCTCGTGAAGATGACAGCTGCCGAAAACCTCATCTAGTTGACCAAAAGGCTAGATGCCCCTAGCTTGTAGAGCTATGTTTGGATATTTTAACTTTTATTATCCCCCTGTTTTATGTGCTCGTTGGATCTGTAATGTCCCCTTCTCAAGCGTGATGAATTCAGTTGACCGTTGGCCTATTCCGGAGACCTGTAGGCTACTCAGAGGGTAAAATTAGGGTTTCCCATTTTGGAGGTTGTTGTTGCTTGAAATTTGGAGATTGACTTGCAGATTCTTTTTGGGTTTTCAGAAAGCTTCTTAGTGATATGACTTGCATTGCAATCCAATAATCTTCTGGAATTTACTATTTTTAGTAAATTCTATTTCTGGTAGTGGTCCTGCGGTTTTCAGTGCAATTGGCTCTCTTCTTCAACCAGTTTAGATGGTTTGATCATTTTTGGCCTTGCGATGCATTTTGGAGAGATAAGTTCAATTAATTAAATAATGCTATATTTTATTGTTTTATTTTAACGTAGACTCCCCCCCCTTGGCCTAGTTGCATCACTTCAAGTTGTTTTAAAAAAGGGACTTCATGGGTGGATGCCTCATAGGAGGTAATTTAATATTTTGAAGGGGCATATTATTGCTTGAAGAGGGACGCCTACTTGATGGAGAGATTATTTTTAATAAAGTCATATATTGCCTTAATGTAAAAGGGACGCCATCTCTTGGAAGGAAATGAGTTTATTTCAAATTTGAAATTTAGGACGCCTCTTCTAGAAGCTTTTGGAGATTCCCTGTTGAGCCTATAAAAGGTGACCTCTTCTCTTCATTTGTTCATCTTATGTCTTCAGTATTGTTATGCTGCCGAAATGGTGCTGGAATTGCTTCGAGGAATGAATGCCTCCTAGCCTTGGCTCGACTTCTTGCTTGAAATATAGCAACTAGTGGAGATGTTAGATGATAGTTGAGTGGATTTGTAGTGAGTTTTGGCATTGTAGTGGTGATTATGCATTTTGTAGTGTTCCTTTGCATTCTAGTTGATTTTCTGGAGTTGCTGATTATCTTGGCTGTATGTGAGTTTCATTCATAAAATTGAAAATAAAATTTATCTCCTTCTGGGTATTGTCTTATTGCATTTCTCTGACAAGGGCGACCTTATTTGATAAGTTTCAGGTTTTATGATGAAGAATTGAATTTTATGGAAAGAAATCGCCCCTCACTAAAGGCCGTACCATTTGGGTTCTCTTGGAGTTTGTGCAAAAACTAAATATCAGCTTTTAAGTCAGTTTTATGGTTCATTCTTGGGCGCCTTCATCCTAGGAGCACTTTGCATTAGGTCTTTTGCATTTTGGGTGAGTATTGAGGGAGTAGTGAGCAATTTAGTGGTTCCCTGTGTTGCTGATTAAGCATTCTAAGAGCAGGTCTGTCACAAATCAGAATATTAAGATTGGTCTTTTGAGAGAAGTTATTGGTCTTGGTATTCTTGTTAAGCAAGGGAGAGTCTTCTATTTTGTTGCAGCACTAATTAGCTCTAATCTTATGCTCTTGGCAGACATTCTCTATGATATTGTAAGTTGAACAGTAGTACTGTCAGCAGTTCTTCTAATATTTCTCTTCATGCTTTGTAATACCCACTGAATAAGTGGAAGAGGCTGGCTTGCCGCCTATTTACGTTTGAATTGCATTGTAGTACTTAGCATCTCCGCTATATGGTAGCTCCATTCCCACTCCGGGTTTGAAAGCACATTCTTGGTGTTGAGTTTATGTAATGCCCCCATTCTTTCACGTGCATCAGATATGGTGGATTAGCCTATAACATCAACTCTCATAGGCTAATGGTTCTGGATAGAGGGTCACCTGATTAGGCACTTGGTCGGTAAAATGCAGTGTTGGTATCCGGAGTATGGTGACGAGGTGAATTTGTGCGTTTGGAATGCTATTGGAGCTTAAAATTATGATTTCCATCTTTTATTTCACCTTCTCTAGCTTAGGGACCATGTGTCTATTATTTAAAGGGGTCACTTTATATTTTTCAATTACTATTCATTGATAAAGTGAAAAAAGAACATAACTTAAGTGAATAGTGCCATTTTAATGAATAGTGTTTTCAATGAGAAATTATAAAAGGCAAAGAGAAAGTTCGACCCCCTTATGCATGAAGTTATTTTGATGAATGAAACTTGGAAGTGTGGAGTTTGGGAGAGAGGGAAACTAGGGTTCCTGATTTCTGCAGTGGGTGAGCCTGGATTGGGCTTTGTTCGTCGAATTTGTGCTTCTTGATGGAGTGAAATACCACCCTAAAGTTGCAGATCTGAGTTTAGTGGATTCATTTGGAGCCATATTTTGCTGATTACAAGTTGTTGGAGGCATCTTCTGGAAGGGTTTTTGCTGCTAGCATCTCCATTCGCCATCTAGAGGTAGTTATTTGCATTTTGGAAGTTTTTGAAAGCTGATTTTAACATCTACAGCCAGCCGCCTTGTTTGAGGGTTTATGACAGCAAAAAGAAAGAAAAACGCCTCTCTTTAGTGGCTGCTTTCACATCCAAAATGGGCGCCCTGGCTACTGGAAGACGTCTAATCCGTTATTTGGTGGGAGAAGTTCGTAAGTTAGTTTGTATGAGCATTTTACTAGGGGCGAGTACTGCAGCACGTCACTATTCACAGTGATGTTTGGCTGTAAGTTAAATTAATTCATATGATGTATTTTGTTCAAACTTGATGCAAGCCGTCTATTCCATGTAAGCTCTTATATCATGAAGAATGCTTCTTGACTACCATTTGAGTCTTGTTCGAATTTTCAGAAGTAGTTTGGTTTATTTTGAGTTTCTATTACATGCATATGCTTGTTAAATTCATGTGTATCATTGGCATCAAACATCAAAACACGAAAAACACAAAAAGAAACAAACACCAAACACAAATCAGACCTACAAGCACGGTGAAATCATCGCAGCAGAGTGTCGGATCATTACAGTGGTATCAGAGCATTTCACTACAGTGGTAGCAGAGTGGATCACCAGAGTGTGGTTCATCACAGTGGTATTAGAGCGGTTTCCTACCAACTTGTTGGGTAGGTTTCAACTGCAGTTCGGAGGTTTCAGTTGAACATGGCCACTTCCCAGAAGCAGTGGGACAAGAACATGGAAATTTTTGAACAAAGCTTAAAGAAGTTGGAAGAAATAAGTAAATTACTTAGAGACCCCGCAACTAGAAGCAGTTTATCTTGGTATATGACTTCAAGTTCTAGCAAAGGTCTAACATCACAAAACATAAAGAAGTTGTGTTCCTATTGCAGAGAGCCGTACGATTTAAACCATGATTGCCCTTTGAGACCTAAGGGCAAGGCGCATAGAATAATGTGGGCTCCCTATGAGGATTCAGAGCCTAAAAAAGCTGACCAGCATTCAGCGGATCCCTTGGTGAGCAAAAATAAGACCTTAGAAGATCCCCTTGTTGATGATAGAATTGGAATTTCTAAGGCAGTTGAAGAGGAAAGGTACTTGAGTCCTTTGAAAGATGAAGAAGAGTTAGAACACAAGGGTGATGGGCCTAAACAAGATGCCGAAAGGTTGTAGGATGGACATGTTGAGGGACATACGCATGAAGAAAAATCAGAACAAAGGCTTTTGGGGTTGGAAGATTTACAGGATCCTTTGGCGGAGAAGGATGATAAGATTGATCAAGCATTGACACGAGTGGACTCTACATCGTCTTTTGAGACATCCTATGAGACATATAGCATCAGTGCCTTAGATGATGATGTGTGTGCTGATGATAGCATACATGATGATGTTGATCATGATGAGAATGAGGTTGACTCAACCTCGTACTATAGTGCAGATTTGGGTGGAGAGCAGGAGGCGGATCAGGAGATGGAGTGCGAGAAGATCAACAATCCATTGTCCGAGATAGATGCTTCTTGGTCATATGATAATCCGCTCTTTGAGATGGATGTTGATCACCCTCTTGACCCAAGTCCGGGGATGAGCATTGATTGTGGATCGGGATTTCAAACAGGGTCCGCAGTGGAGTTTATTGAGGTGAGCATTGTGAGGAGTGCTTAACACTTCTCTTCAAGTCCACATACAGAGGACTTGTTGACGCGTCGGTGTGGATTGGTTCAGGATGTATACCATCCCTTTTTGGATGGAGAGTTACCATCTCCAATAGATGGAACTAGTGGTTGCAAATACTCGACTCCGTTGTTGGCGGGTGAATGCTTGCAAGATCGACATTTAGTCTTCCATCAAGCTGATGTGTATCCAACAAGGTTTGCTGCTTCTTCGTCTCAGAGACTACTGGTGGACATAGGGTTACAGAGGGATTATAATGTCAGCAGGCATGATGGCATAGGTGGATATCACATCCATGAGAGTTTAGTGGAGGTTATGGAGAGATGTTGCATAGTAGATGCTTCTAGATATCCTTACCTCCTCACGATGGATGGATATGAGTTCGGTTTATATTGGGATCCAGGTGGAGACAGAGTTAGCACCATCGTTTGGATGGGTCCCAGTGTATTGCTTCACCACTTCTGGTATGGTGGAGTTAGGATCAGTGTTGAGAGAATTTTGAATGATATTCACAGCATTCGAGCAGTTGTTACCAGCAGTGATAATAGCCTTCATCTTCATGACAGCAGTGATGAAACTTGGCATCAGCATGAGAGGAAAGCGATTACACCGGGGAATGATATTTCTATAGAGTTGTCACATGTTGGTACTCGAGATTTGGGTACTAATTATGCAATTTACAGTGACGATTCATGCCACAGTGAGTCTGATTTTTCATATCAGACCGTAGGAAACCAATCAGAAAGGTTAACCAAGGGCAACGAATTCCAAGATCGTGAGTTGGGTGGATGTGTAGATACCTTGGAAGAAGAAGTGTGCGAAGATACGGACCAAACGACAGCTTCAACAATATCTGTTGAGCCATCCTATGAGGTTCACAGCAATAGTACTCCTGTTGATATTGTGTGTGAAGTTGATAGCACACATGATATTGCTTATCAGTTAGGGAGCGATGATGATTCAGCGTCATATCATAGTGCAGCTTCTAAATTAGAGAATTTGTACGGGAGTGATGAGTTCTAGGATCCTCATCATGTAATAGGACAACTTAAGGCCAATGACAATATGATTGCCACAACCATAGAGCATTTTGATGTTGCTTGTCAGATGTTAGCTACTTTGGGTGGGGGCACTCCTATGATAGATGGGTACAATGATAGTAGTCTCTCCTCTGCAGAGTTTTACGCACTTCGAAAGGCAGTTGGAATTATGAAACAACATTACCTACAACTTCTTGCGGACAGAGATTTCCTTCTCGAGTGGGGTTGCATTTGTCACAAAGCATTAAAGGGGAAGGAAGAGGAGTTTGATGAGCTCACTTATGAGCCTGAGATGACCATGGATTCGTTGAAGAGCACTCAATTGGCCCTTCAAGTGTCATAGTCACGGGTCGAGGAGCTCACCGTGGTATCGGGATTGGCACAGTCTTCACCATCTTCTCATACAGTTCAGGTTTCCATGGCAACAGTTGGTGAAGGACGTATGTCCACGGATTGGGGTTGTGAGCAGGTTGAGGATGTGGTTACTACATCCATCATGGTTTTAGGTGCAGTCGATATGGATGGGATGAGAGCCTTGGTTGAGAGTTGCGGAGAGCCATGTGTTGCACCTGGTTCCCCTAAGTTTAGTCCCATGACAGGTGTTGCAGAACAAGTTATCGATAGCTATTGTGACATGGTAGTTGGCTCACTAGAGAGTTATGTGTCAACTTATGACACTACTCCATTCACTTCATAGGAGATATGCAGAGCAACATCTAGTTGGGAGACTGGTACTTATGTCGATTTGTTTCCCCCTCCTGGGAGCAAATCCGTCATTTCATCCCATATAGTTGATTATGTTTGGCAGCTTGATGAGCCAATTCAGGAGTACAATTCAGGGTATTGTTCCAGGGAAGCAGAGATGGGCGATTTAGATCAGCATGGAGTGATTGCGCAGTTCGTGAATAATCCCTTATTTGAGTTTAATGGTGGGTTGATCTATGATAATCCACTCTTCGAGTTGGAAGCTAATCACACTCCTGATACTAGTTCAGGGTTGAGCAATAACCGTAGGGTTTTGGATTGTCCTAGTGCATCGGGATTCCAAATAGGGCTCACAAAGGAGTTTAATAGTGTGTACACGGTAAGGAATGCTTACAGTTTTTCCTTTGATCCACCTGTACATGATTTGTATTCGATGTGCAATTCTTGTGCGCAGGGTGATTCTCTCGGTGCAGTCAAGGGGAGTAACTCTTTACTGTGTCTTGAGTTAACATCTTCAAAGGATGGGAGTAGAGGCTACAAGGACCCAACTTTGCTGTTTGCAAGGGATTACTTGCAGGGACAAGAGTTAGTTATCCATCATGCTGATATGTATTTGACAGGGTTTGCTACTTCAATATCACAGGGATTTCATACGGATACATGGTTACAGGGTGATTACGGTGTTAGCGGACATGATGGTTTGATTAGTTATCACTACCATGGGGGTTTTGGAGAGATTGTAGAGAGATATTGTACTGCAGAAGTTTCCAAATATTTATGTCTCTTCATGGCAGATGAATGTGAGTTCAGGTTGTATTGGGATCCGGGTGGTGACAGGTCTATCACGGCAGTGTGGATGGGTTCCGACAGGTTGCTTCACCATTTTCAGCATGATGAAGTTGTGATCAAATTTGCACAGAGGAAGTCAGAGGTTATCAGACATGGCAGACTGCCATTTTGGGTTTGGGATCTCGGAATATTGTGTGTAGTTGTGTTTATGCTGGAGCTTCAGGAGTTAGTTAGCGATGCATGGGACGTTTCACAGTTCTTCTTTTGGGCCTTCTGAGGAGTGAAGTTTCATTGTAGTAAAGATTGCTTGGGGACAAGCAATTTCAGGGAGGGCAAACTGTAATGTCCCCATTCTTTCACGTGCATCAGATATGGTGGATTAGCCTATAACATCAACCCTCATAGGCTAATGGTTCTGGATAGAGGGTCACCTGATTAGGCACCTGGTCGGTAAAATGCAGTGTTGGTATCCGGAGTATGGTGACGAGGTGAATTTGTGCATTTGGCGTGCTATTGGAGCTTAAAATTATGATTTCCATCTTTTATTTCACCTTCTCTGGCTTAGGGACCATGTGTTTATTATTTAAAGGGGTCACTTTATATTTTTCAATTACTATTCATTGATAAAGTGAAAAAAGAACATAACTTAAGTGAATAGTGCCATTTTAATGAATAGTGTTTTCAATGAGAAATTATAAAAGGCAAAGAGAAAGTTCGACCCCCTTATGCATGAAGTTATTTTGATGAATGAAACTTGGAAGTGTGGAGTTTGGAAGAGAGGGAAACTAGGGTTCCTGATTTCTGCAGTGGGTGAGCTTGGATTGGGCTTTGTTTGTCGAATTTGTGCTTCTTGATGGTGTGAAATACCACCCTAAAGTTGCAGATCTGAGTTTAGTGGATTCATTTGGAGCCATATTTTGCTGATTACAAGTTGTTGGTGCATCTTCTGGAAGGGTTTTTGCTGCCAGCATCTCCATTCGCCATCTAGAGGTAGTTATTTGCATTTTGGAAGTTTTTGAAAGCTGATTTTAACATCTACAGCCAGCTGCCTTGTTTGAGGGTTTATGACAGCAAAAAGAAAGAAAAACGCCTCTCTTTAGTGGCTGCTTTCACATCCAAAATGGGCGCCCTGGCTACTGGAAGACTTCTAATCCGTTATTTGGTGGGAGAAGTTCGTAAGTTAGTTTGTATGAGCATTTAACTAGGGGCGGGTAGTGTAGCATGTCACTATTCACAGTGATGTTTGGCTGTAAGTTAAATTAATTCATATGATGTATTTTGTTCAAACTTGATGCAAGTCGTCTATTCCATGTAAGCTCTTATATCATGAAGAATGCTTCTTGACTACCATTTGAGTCTTGTTCGAATTTTCATAAGTAGTTTGGTTTATTTTGAGTTTCTATTACATGCATATGCTTGTTAAATTCATGTGTATCATTGGCATCAAACATCAAAACACGAAAAACACAAAAAGAAACAAACACCAAACACAAATCAGACCTACAAGCACGGTGAAATCATCGCAGCAGAGTGTCGGATCATTACAGTGGTATCGGAGCATTTTAATACAGTGGTAGCAAAGTGGATCACCAGAGTGTGGTTCATCACAGTTTACTTTCAGCACTTGTAATTGGTAGGAATCCTTTGACCATATGTTCGTCCATCTTGGGCACATTCTTGGTTAGAGTTACTCTTTCAGCATGCATTGAGATCCTCTGACCCTATGCTCACACCTTCCCCAACTCGAGATCCTAGTGTACATTCTTGGTTAGAGTTGTATTCCGCATCGTTTTGGTTTAAGTGCTAACCCTAACGGATGTGTTGTGTTGCATTGCTTATTGTAATAAAAATTTGAAAAAAATTGGTTCGGAATATTTCAGGATCAACAGTCATGGTTGTTTAGTTTGTCTTATGGATTGACGAACAAATTCATCGTGGAGTTGGACTGAATCTGAAGAGATCACCAGGAGATGATTACTGCAAATTCTGACATTTGACAGGCTTTATTCAAGGGCGCCCTTGGGCTACAGGGGTGCAAATTCTGTATTTTGACTATTGTCTCTGATGTGTAAATCTTCCGCATCTTCTGCTTCCGGCGTCGTTTGTCGGAGTTTCACAAATCTGATGGATTTGCTTGTGGCTTGACAATTCACTGGAAAGCTGACATAAATCCAGAGATGATGATTGGCTTTGCAACCATTATCAACTGCCTTTGGGCCTCCAATTTCAAGGGGGCGCCCCTGGCTTGCAGGGGCGCATTAGCTCCAGAACTGATGATTTTCGGATGATTTTCACCATTTCACACTTCGCGAACATCGTGCTACTTGTTGAGTTGATTGCGTTGAAGCACCATTGTCGTTGACGCGAGTACGTGATTGTATTTTACCATTTTTACGTGTACGAACACTACAAAGTTGATTTGCACGTTGATTGCGCAAGTACCTCCCTCATAGCAAGGTGTAGTGTTTCCAGACTTAGAATATTTTTTGTATTTTTCGCCATTTGAAAATCCCCTCTATTGCGAAGCATCTTTTTCAGCATCTTTCGCTATAGAAACTTCTGTGATGAGTTTGAGGCTTAGATTTCAACACTTGGTATTGGCCAACTGCCACTGATGACCTCAAAGGTCCTAACTTTTCTCCTGAAAAAGTGAAATAGACCCACTAGACTTAAATTGATTTTTTCTTGATTTTGACTTCACCAATGTGATTGTGATGTGAAATAAGCCAATCAAAATTAATTTCAACCAATTCTGGCGAGATCCTATTTTTTAGTGTTTTTCCTAAAAATAGGGGCCGGAAACCCTAATTTTCAAAACTTTCAAAATTTGCCAGTATCTTCTAGACATTAAACCCACAAAAAGCCCATGCTTGGTTTGACCAAAAACTGACTTTTGACGACAATTTTACAGGATTTAGATCATTTTAATCAAAATGCCTTAATGAGGCAAAAAATTTGTTTTGGGTACAACACATGCTCACCTCCATGACAAATTCCTCCAACAGTAGACACAATGTTTCAACATTTTTTACTTTGTTTGAGGCATCCACCAATTTCAAAAAAACAATCTCACTATTTGAAGCTATCAAAATATTGAAAATGGTGCAGTTTTTCCTATTCGTCCACCCATCTGAAAGAATGGTGCAAACATATTTTTTCCATTCCTTCTTTTGCTCTTCCACTATTAGACTTGCCCTTTCAGTTGCATTAGTGAGCAACCTATAAATACAAAGTGAAAGTACAAAATTTTAATTTTTAAACACAAGGACATAATTTCAACATAGATTAATGAACATAAATTTATCCTAAAATTCAACATAAATCACTATAAGTATAAATTAGCATAAAAATTAAAATTTACTAGCCTCCCACTCAAGTCTTTGCGAGAAGGTGTCTTGTAGCCTTTTCTCGCAAGTGTCAATGCAATTACCAAATTCTCCCAATAAGGACTATTTACCACATTGAAAGGAATGTTGTTGAAGTAACAAAAATCTGCACATGCCATATTTGCATGTTCATGCACCTCCTTGTTCCACCTTGTAGCTTCTAATGATGGTTGTGCTCCAAGTGTGTTTCTGGGCACAAAAAAACAATGTGGCGTGCGTGAAGATGTAGGCGTTGCTACTGGCATTTTAATAGAAGTAGATGAAGTGGTGGTGGTGGATGTGCTTCGGATGCGTGGACCACAAAGAGATCCCACTATGCCTTGACATGTATTCTCATCTAATTTTGGTTGGACTTGAGCACCAGGACCACCAACTATGGATGTTGTTATGGCTGCCCTTGTCCTCTCTTTTTGCAATTTTTTCTCTTCTATGACTGCAAGCAAGGAATTCACCTATTTTTATCTCTTTGGTGGTGTGTGCACAAGGCTTGGCATCACGATGAGTAATGCTTGCAAGATGGTATTTGAGGCCATTTATGCCTCTATGATATAGATTTTTGCATCTAATGCAAATAACTAACGTAGGTGTCTGTCCTTGATATGCATATTTCTAAGCAAGGTCTCTAGCTCCAACAGGATGAGTGCTTGTAATGGACGGTGGCTGATGGGGTGGAGCCTGAGGCTGAACTTGATCCAAAAGCTTCTCTATTTGACATTATATGATGTATTCAACCTACATATACAAAGTGAAAGCACAAAATATTAATTTTTTAATACAAAAAAACCTAAATTTTACAGAAGTCACTAAAAGTCGGTGTAAAATTAGTTTAAATAAATATAAATTAATTTAAATCAATAAAAAATTAATATAATGTAAAGATTCTAAACAATTTTATCCAAAAAAAGGGTTAAAATTAAAAAAAAAAGTTTTGTATGCAAAAAACAATGGAAATAGAAGAAAAATCAGAAAAAATCATGGAAAAATGGTGATAAATCCATTTTTTTGCAATTTAAATGCAAAAATACTACCTAGTTTTAGCATATGATGAATTTGTTTTAACCTAGAAGCTGGAATTTTCAACCAAAATGAAATAAAATGTTTAAGAAAACAAAAAACAAAAAACAAAAACTTGACCTGTGCTTCAAATTTTCCTTCCAAATCCATAAAAAAATCCCTTTGAATCTTCCCTCCTTGATGCAAATGTGTTGGAAATCAATTGGCAAGGGGGTTGGGGGAGCGTTTTTACTTGCAAAGCAAAAAAATAAATTCTTTTGGGGTTTTTTGGGTCTGTTTTTGACTTGACCCCCTGTAGAGGAGGGGGACCAACCACACCAGGCTCTAGGTCATGGAGAGCCGAGAGCGGAAGGCTGCCCTAATCTACCTCAGGTTGGAAAAGCGTTTAAGGTCAAGGATAGAGAATGAAGAGCACTCTTAGTGCTTTTGCCACTCTACTAGCCTGAGAGTTTTGATGGGACTAAATGAGTAGGCTTCTGGAACCCAAATTGTACCTTAGACAACTCTTTGCTAGACGATAGCAGCGCAGGCTAGGGATGAGAGCGCAACGCGTTGGTGTCTCATAGGTGCGTTGGTGTCCATACGGACAGAAAGTGCGAAAGGACAGTGAAAATAACAGAAGACCTACTAACAACTTAGGTGTCAAAATGTAAAGTACTAATAGAAATGCTAAATGAGAGAATGAAAGAAATAACTAAAAGACGATGTAGAAATGACAAGAAACAGAGGTGGTGGAAATGAACTCATGGAGGGTCTAGTTTGCCAGCAAGCTCCACATGAACACTTACCTACGCACAACCAAGAGAGGAAAAATGTTGGGGCTGTATAGGGGTTTGCCACAGTCAAATCCCCGCTTTGGTGTTTCCATCTCCACGGACAGCCAGATAGATAGAGAGATAGAAATATGCTAAAGAAAACAATGTTGGAACAGAAACAAAACCAAATACTACGAGAGACACTATGCTACTGAAATCGAACAAAAAAGTAATAGTACGAATGCGTTACCACCCTCGACCAAAGGCACTCAAGGCCAATGAGAGAGGAATGCAAGTCCACAGCTATGGTAGAGTCGACGTAGCTGCAACAACTCCAAAAGTAGTCTTGCAAGACACCAAGTTGTAGCTTCTGTGGTAGATGTGTAGGATGTTGTGACTGTTGGAATCGTGAAGCCAATAATGCAACGAGTAGCTTGAAGTTACAAGAGTATGGAGTTGAGATGCTAAGAATGTGGAGCTAGATCAAATTAGTGTGTAGAAGATGGAATGAAATGAAAGATAGCCATTTGAAGAAGGTTTGGGAGGGAAAGAGCTGTTCAAAGGTCTGTAGGAAGGCACAGGGGCATTACGTTTCGTCGCGAATGGAGAATGTAACGCCTTTACAGATTCTAGAGGCAAGAATCTTGTTAGGACGATAGCACGCCGCGTAGACATCCGCGTGCGTCCCCAACAAAAATTGCCCCACCGACACTAAAAACAAGCGCCAAGTGGACAGGGTACAGAATGAGGATGTGGAGTTACTTGGTCGGATTTGATTTTTCTAAGGTGGAAGGTGTAAGAGGGGAATTTGCAAGAGGGGTGCAAATTTGCTCCTATACACTCCCTTTTTCACATGTGCGGCCGAGTACTTGGCATGGGCTTGCCGATTTTTTGGCTAGTACTCACCATTTTTCTGGCAAGTACTCGCCAGATTTCAACTAGTCAAATCGGCGAGTAAATGGTCTGAATACTTGTGGCGAGATTAACTTGGCGATTACTTAGAAACTCGCTGAATTTTCAGCGAGTTTTCCATCTATGATTTGATGTGTAAAACACATATGAGGCATATGATGCCAATGGAAAATTCTTCTTTACCAATGGCATTCCATTCCATGTGGCTTGCTCTCCTTATTATAAGGAGGTTGTGGCAAAAATAATCAGAGTAGGACCATCGTATGTGCCAAAACAAAATTGGATAACAAAATTGTGGACAACAATCTTGGATAAGAACTATACCAAGATTAATATTCCAATGGAGAAAATGAAAGCTACTTGGGTCACTAGTAGATGGAGCATGATCATGGATGGGTGAAAGAATATTAGGCATCGTTCACTTGTCAACATAATGGTCATCCCTTACTTCCTTAGGACTATTGATTGTTTAGGGCATTGCAAGGATGTTGATTTTTAGTTCTAAATCCTTAGAGATGCTATTGCAGAGATTGGGCTAGAGAATGTGGTGGAAGTAGTGATAAACACAACATATGTATGCAACGCTGTACGGAAATTGATTGAGGCAGCCTACAGGCATATTTGGTGGACTTCTTGTTGTATGCATGCCATGAATGATGCATTCAAGGACATGGGAAAGAATAGATGGATCAAAGATGTGGTTAATGATGTTAGAGATGTGCAGATGTTTGTTTGCAATCACCATACTTCACATGCACTCTTTCGGACCTTCTTTAAGGAGGAGTTTTTGAAACTTGTGGAGACTAGATATGCATTATACTTCATTCTTTTGGAGAGGATGCTTGAGTTGCAAGAGGCATTGGAAGTTTGCAACTAATGGACATGAGAACAAAGTGGAATTGGTGGCCCAATTCTAAGTTAGAGTAGGGGAGGAGGGTGAAGGAGGTGGTGAAGATTGATACTTTTTGGGCTGCTGCCCCTTGACCCCAATGGGGGCATTGCACCCAAACGCCCACAAGGGGCACTA
>VDFB02017836.1:0-25314 GCA_007258455.2 Sequoia sempervirens
TTTTCTATTTATGGCAATTGAGACTTTAGTTGGTGATACATAAAAAGTAAATTCTAGAGATGATGAAGAAGATGTGGAAGTTGATTTAGAAGGATAACTTATAATAGCCCTATATGAACTAATCAAATCAAGAAAGAAAAAGAAAAAGAAAAAGATGAAGTTAAAGGAATTAGAAAAGGTGATTATGGATCTAAAATTTCATATAGAAGAAGCAAAGGGGATAGAAGATGTCTTGACAAAAAAATTAAAGGAAAATGAAATAGATTGTGAAATGCTTGAAGTAGAAGTGGTAAACAAGTGATAAAGGATCTAGACAAAGAAAATGCTTAGAGGAATAAAATTAATATATTTAAAAGAAGCAAAAAGATTATGGATGAGATCATCAATGGTTAGTGGTCACCCCACATCAAAACTGGTATTGGGTTTGATGAAAGAGCACAAAGACTACTCAGAAACCCATAAAGACATTTTCAAAGGACTCAGATAAGAATTCCTTCGATAGTTCGAATATTGATCAATATAAGGAGACTAAAGAACTCAAAAAGAAAGAAGATGCTTTCATTCAAGTCTAACAAAAGAGGAGATTCAGAAAAAATAAAATCTATAAGCACAAGCACATAATACCAGGTTTAATTATTATTATTTTGGTTAGTGTTATACAACTACAATCAATTTCTTCATAAGGTAGTAGGGTGAATCCAAGATCATGATAGGCCAAACAAGGCCTCTCAGTGGCGATGAAAATACAAAAAAATAAACTTAAGCAACTTCACATAAGAATTTGAATAGTTTATTAACATAATTTGAAAAATATCTAGGAATATAATTTTTAGTAAATTGAATGTAGTTTGCAGGCTACTATATCTTTTTTTGGAAAAAAATCAGCTTGATTTAGTGAAAATTTAAAAATTCAATGTAGTAGTACTTTAAATTTCGGAAAAAAAAGTAGGTGATTGTCTAGCCACCCTATGTATGAGAAAAAATGAATATTATTTTGAATCTTTCAATGTAAGTAGAGGATACATGCTTAGTAGTGACACATATTTTTTTGTATTTTATTGCAAGTAAATAATTAGTTATGAATTTTTAGTAAGAATTTTTAAAAATATTAAAAACCATAAATGTATGACCACCCTAACTTGGTCAAAAATTTATGAAAATCATTTTTTTAAATTTTAGTTTGTGAAGCATAGAGTTTGATGCATCTTTTGGATTCAGAAAAATTATAACTATTTAAAATTTATACATATTTTTCAATCAGCATATTGATCATTACAATACACATAGTGCATGTAGAAAATCAATAATAATTATCTATTAAACTCAAAATAAAGCATATCTTATATTGGTAGAATGTTGAAAATTTTCTCAATAAACCCTTTTCATTTCATCAAATTCAAATGAAAAAAGTCATTAGCGTGAAGGGTAAAGTTTGAAAAACTATTACAACCCCTCTAAACACATTGGGACAGTTCAAATTTTTAGGTTTGACACCTCCAAGCCAAATCCCAATGCAAACCCAAGGAAATAACTAAGGGGTGATCCCACAATACTAGTTTACAATTCTATTGAGGAAGGAAAATTGCAAAAATGCTCCCATGAATTTTTTTTTTTTGGTTTTTGGGGGTTCACACGAATTGGGGGTTCGAATGGACCCTCAATGGGTTCGCTCAAACCCCCCTTCAAGTGAACCCTATTCAATTATCAGACCCACCTTTTCATGCTTTTTTTAAATGGAAAACAAAGAGAAAATTTGAAAAATGGGGGGTTCGCTCAAACCCCCCTTCGAGCAAACGCCCTTTCACTTGAAAGGTCAAGATGGGTTTGCTCGAAGGGGGGTTCGAGCAAATGCCTTTTTTTCCCCTTTCTCCCCCTCCTCTACCAATTATTTGTAGAAAATTTCCTTTTGTAGCTCAGGTTGAGGATGAAAATGGAGGAGACTTCATAGACCCAACTAGATGATGGTAGTCCTTGGAACGAGCCATCCATTGAATATAATTTTAATATGTATTTTTTTTAGTTTGATTAAACATAGGTTTTTGACTGAAAATCAAGCTCTCTATTTTGCACATGTGAAAAAATAGTAGATTATAAAAAAAATTGAAAAATATCAATGCACTAGATATTGATGTCCCTGATCAAACCAAAAAAAAGAATTTTGATACATAAAAAAAAGGCTATGCTTTAGGTAGTGAATCATGTCTAAATTGTAATTGGTTTGACTTTGAAAGTTAATTAAGAAAAAAAATTCAATGAAATGCTACGAAACCAATTCCATGCACTAGATATCGTAGTTATGAATCTAATTTTTTTTAAAAAGTAGAATTTTATCCTTCATAGAAAAAAAGTTGTGTTATCTAGTGACGCCACTCTTTAAAAATGGTGTTTACTGTTAAAAACTAGTTTTTGAAGGAGATGGAAAAAGAAGTGCAATTTGATTCAAAAAATTTTAAAAAAATATATATAGAACTATAGACAAAATGTCACAAATCACTAGTTTGCATCATCTTCAAATTTCTCACGGTTTAGCCACTATAGGTGCCTAAAAGTGAAGATTTAGATAAAAAAAATTTAGTTCAATGTCTAGTTTGGCCAAAAATTGTAAGTTTCAGTATTGCGGGATCACCCCAAGGCCAAAAAATATATAAAAAAATAGATATTTTTTATTAACGAATATCCAATAGAAACATAAATCCATTTATTTTACTTAGAAATATTAATATATATAATATACATCATATTTAATATAAGTATAATATGTTATATTATATAAATATAATATTATATATAATAATATAATATATTATAAAAAAATTATTTGATGGATTACTG
Organism: Sequoia sempervirens; assembly: GCA_007258455.2. NCBI lineage: Eukaryota > Viridiplantae > Streptophyta > Pinopsida > Cupressales > Cupressaceae > Sequoia > Sequoia sempervirens. The sequence continues at coordinate 2,833 of VDFB02017836.1, forward strand.
CAAGCGAGTTAATAAATATCACATTTATTATAATAAAGCTACAAGGAGCTAAGAGCAATATACACATCTCTCTCACCTTCCATTTGTACTTTTGTCTATCTTCTCTCATCCTCTCCCTCTCTACCTTTATTTCTCTTAGTTTGTCTCACCCTACCTCTCCCTCCCTCCCACCTTCTCTCATCTCTCTATCTCTCTCTCAAACCCTGCCCCCTCTACTTCTCTCTATATCCCCTCCCTACCTTTATCCCTTTGTACTTCTCTCTATATCCCCTCTCCCTCCATGACTCTAAGCATACCTCTCTCTCCACTTACCCCTCCCTTTATCCCTTGCTCCCTCCTTCCCTCTCTCTCTTCCTCCTTTCATGCCTCCTACCCTACCTCTCCCTCTCTCTCTACCTCTCCTCCCCCCTCTATCTCTCACGCACATACACTAAGTCTCTCTCTTTGTACCTCTCCCACACTAACTCTCTCTCTCACACACACATGTACACTAGGTATCTCCCTTTGCAAAGTGTGCTGCCTTTGCAACTCAAAGGGTGACGCTTTTGATATATTTCAATGACTCTATTTTCTTAATTTTTCTACTCTATTGTAGATAAAGATCAACACCTTTGAAAAAAGACAACTTGACACTAGTGTCTTATAGAGAAACACTTCTATTTGATAGAGTGATGCCTTTGCAGATCAATAGTTTGACACTTTTGCTAGTATAATAGTGAATTCAATTTTAAGATTCAATTCAATTTCTAATTTGTTTTTAGCTAACCCTAACAATCCGATGTTTTTTTGTTTTCTACTTTTCTAAGGCTAATTGTTTGAAGGAACTTGGAAACAAAAGGGAAATAAATGCAAATTGAAGTACTAATAATTTGTTTTGTAAATTTTTTAAAAATTAATCTAGGAATCACATTTTATTAAATAGTGCTTTGAAATGAATTCACATTTCAATTTGGTGCACTAAAAATGAACAATACAACTTGAATATTTACATTTGGTTCTTTAAAATGAATTCATTTTCCCTTGGTGCTCTAAAAATGAGTAATAGAACTTGAACACTTCATTTTTGTGCAATAAAATTGAACAAAAAAAATTGCACACTTTCAATATTGTGTTTAAAAATGAAACATAAATTTCAATCCTTGGTGTACCTAAAATTAACATGTGTGCTTTTTTTTTATCATGATTGGTAAGCTAGAGATACATATCCTCTCCCCTTGTGCTTCGTGCAAACTTGGGTGATGAAAAATACCTCTAGTTTGTATTTCTATATTATTAAACAATAAAGGAGTTGTCAATGTATCCACTCCCCTTATGCTATGTGATATTGGGTGATGAGAAATAGAAACATTAATACTTTATTATTACGATGCCTTCCTAGGGATTTCATCACCCTAGGGGTCAACCTCAAGCATAATTTTTGGCGGGCTATATAAAGGGGTGAAAGTGAAAGTTGTGTTGAATGAACAAGACAACTGAGAGAGGGGGTGAATTAGTTATGTCTAATTAAAATATCAAAACCATCAACAGTAATCAGATCCACATGCATTCATTAAAACCTTAATCTATTATACTGTTTAAACATGAAATATAGATAACAAAAACTCAAAAAACTCAACACCATGCACAAGAAAACACTAGATTTACGTGGAAAACCCAAGAAGGGAAAAATCACAGTGAGGATTAGCTCACAATATAAGTAATTGCAAAACTAGTACAAATGATCACTGCTATCTAATAGGATACACTATCTAAAAAGGCTCACAGCCAAGGCTCACTATCAGAGTACAAAAAGAAGATAGAGAAGAAATGTTACACAAAGAACATGATCTCAATGCAACAAAAGATCCACCATAATAGCTCCAACACCTTCATAGTCTATTTGAATGATTGTAGACACCTTTTTCTGATTACATTAGGTAACCCAACAGTTGAAAGTTTGCACTCCTCTACTCAATTTTGCATCACTTGCATCATATAATTCACATACACATCTATCATGCATCTATCTTCACCTACTTCATTAGTTCAACTCATACTTATATCATCCTCAACCTTAAAAACCTTTCCAAAGTTGATAGTGCACCTCAAACGTGCAAATTCAAATTAGGTTGGTGCCAAAACATTCCCGCAATGGATAGGAATGAAGGTAGACCAAAAAAATCCTTAGCTAGGACCCAAATTTTTCCTAACATGCCTCAACACACTTCCACAAACTTTGAAGGCACTTTGCATTTAGTGTAAACACTAGGTCAGTCGTTACTTGTGCAAACACCATTAATCAATTAAGTTCATGCTTCATCAATCTCAAGATAACTTGCAAACCACACACCATCCTTCAACATATTCTATAATATTCCTCCAACATCTTGAAATCCATCAAACTCCTTTGCAACAACTTTCACTTGAGGAATGTACAATCCCAATACATCTAGACAACACTGACAAACACTGTAACTCAAAAGACCATCTTATGGAACACAAAACCATGAAATCTCTTGACACAAACAATAAAACAACACCATTAAAATACCTTTAGAATCATAAGACCTGAAGCACCACTGCGAAGAAACATTAGGCTAAAATATTTCCCCGAGAAACCTTTATAATACACAGTCGCACACTGTTGAATAAAACTTATGTACAAAAATCCATCATACAATCTCTTGAATATAACATCTCTAAACATCTCTCAGGTCAATGCATGTGAACCACATAGGAATAACATCAACATAGAAGAAATGAAGAGCACATCATGGGACATGTTCTGAACCACTAAACACACCTTCATCACACTATTTGCTCTTTATTCAACTTTTCTCAAAAGCACTTGGAAACCAAGCACCAAAGACATCATCTCAGTGCCTCACATCATAAAGATAGCTCTATTTACTCAAAAAACTTTCTCAATGTCTCAACTATACATGCATAACAATATAGTTCAATTAACACCTCTTCCATAAACTAGTTGACACAAATGACAACACACACTTGTTGACATCAATGACAACACCAATATGCTCATACTTACAACAATCTCCCCCTTTTCCATTTATGGAAACACAAGATGCAAGAAAATATCAAAGAAAACTCTCCTTTCTTTTTATTGAGTAGATAGTTCACACAACTTTCTCCCTTTGATACCTTGCACTTTTTCACATGATTCTCTCTGCAATTGACTCTCTTTCTCCCCTGTCAATTTATTCCTTTTTCACATGATTCTCTCTCCCTTTGACATTGCACAACTTTCTTTCAACTACTCTGAATAATCCCCCTTAGGAGTACATTTCAACCTATAGGTCAACTCAACAACCTCTGCATAATGACAACACTCATTCCATACTACAACAATGTTAGTACCTACTCCCCTAACAGGTAGCCACAAACATCAGTCCAAAATAAAGTATAGATCACAAGATCCACTAGAATGATGCATGTCCTTATGCATCTAGTTAACAAAAGGAAGGGAAATGAACCCCAACTTCTCCCAGACATACTCAAAAGTATCCTTAGGAAGAGCGTTAGTGAATATGTCAACAATTTGATCCTTTGTAGGTACACATTCAAGCTTCACTTCATTCTCCACAATCTTCTCTCTAAGAAAGTGATATTTGATTAAAATATATTTTCTCCTTGAATGCATCACTGGGTTCTTTGAAATGTTTATCTCACTTTTATTATCATAAAAGATAGAAATAGTCTCATCATACACCACTCTAACATCCTTCAATATTTTCCTCATCTACAACACTTGTGCGTAGCAAGATGCTACTGCAATATACTTAGCTTCTGTAGTAGATAAAGAAATTGAATCTTGTTTCTTACTTAGCCATGACACCAATCTACATCCAAGAAATAATGCACCACCACTTTTATTTATTTTTTCATCCACACAACTAGCCCAATTTACATCTGTGTAAGCTTTTATTTTAGTAAAATTGTAACCTCTAAAAATGGGGGTGAGATGATGATGGTTACTAAGTGCTATCACACCCACTTTCAAAGCTATTCCATTCAAGGATAACCCTAGAGATCTCAATGCAAAAGAGATAGAGATCTTGTAATAGGGCTATCCTAGGGACTGAAAGTAGACTAATAAGGGGTTCACCACCAAGTTTAGACTTGGAAAAGATAATGAAATGCAAGATGTAACACTAAACCCTAATTCAATGCAAGGACTTAGAAAAAGACCTAGAAAAACATGTGAAACATCACAAAAAGATGAAGAACCAAATGTGTGCACTTGAAAAATTGGAGACTGGAAACAAACCTAAAAATGTTGAAAACTTTTACTTTTTGACCTACTAGGATTCATTTTCCATCCTAGGAGAATAAGTCCCATCTATGGATTTCTACCCAGGAATCTATTTCGGGAAAAAGGGTATCCAATTCTGTAAATAGTTTGGAAAAAAAGCCACGGTGGGACTCATTCACCACCCTTGGTGAATCAATCCCATTTTGATTTTTTAGGAATTCAAACTTCAAATCTTCACTTCAACACATGCTCTTTCCTTCCAACTTGAGTTACGGATCCATATTTGCAAAAATACCTACAAAACAAAATATAAACTTGATTTTCTTATGGGGGGTTTTCCTCATTCAAACCCCTAGTTTGGTAATTAAACCTTGATATAAAATGAAATGATAATGAAAATGGAAATGTAAATCCTAACCTTAAGTGTGTCTAAGAAATTAGGGAGCTTGAAATGCAATGCAACCCTATTCTATTGTGCTAGAATGAGATGCAAGAGTAAAACAATGAAGATGAAGAGCCCACAATGAGAGATCCATAATCACCCAAAATGGATCTTAAGTATGCATATACCTTCCTTAGGATGAAAGTACAATGATAATGGTGGATGGAATCGCTTAGGAAACAAGTCTTTAGGCTTGGCTTGATGGCTAGTTGCATCTCCCCAACCTAGAATCCATCATGATTCACCATAGACAACCATGATCAACCCTTGACAATGCTAGATCTTGAATGAAAGTGAGCTTGAAGACCTACAAAAATACTTTAATGCTGCTCCAAGACTTCAACATTTCTTGCTCTTGAACTTAAATGCTCTTGTAGAAGAATGCTTGAAGATTTTCTCTTGAAAAGTGCTTGCTTGAATTGCTTAGATCATTTCTTAGATAAAAAATGACTTAGAAACTTTATTATATAGGAATTAACACCTAATTGATCATTATTTAGATCTCAAAGGCCAACATCCACCAAAAAATTGAATTAAAATGGTGAATTTACCTCTCAAATTTGAAAAAGATCCCAAATGGGACTCATTCACCACCCTTGGCAAATGGGTCCCATCTAAAGGGACTCATTCACCCAAGGTGGAAAATGAGTCCCACCTTAGCTTTTTGAGGTGGGTTTTCGGTGTTTTAAGTGATTTTATGGGATTTTTAGGTGAAATAAGCCTCAAGATCTGAAATAATGGGTCTTAGGGGCCTATAAATGATGATTTAAGAGGGAATTAATGCAAGGGTGCCTAAGATAGGTCCAAATTAGACAAGGAATTGTACTATCTCCAAGAAGGGAGTACAATTTTGGTTGTCACATTTAGCCCCCACTTTAGAACCCATATGACTCTACATGCATATGCAAGCTAAAGGACTATGATCAATACACTTTATCTCATAAAAGGATACTCATATAAGTTCATTCACAACATGAGAGAATGAATCCCCCAATGTAGTTATCTACAAAACCACAACATTAGGAACCACATCCTACAACATGAATTCGTTAGTTGTCCAAATATCCTCTTTATCTAACTTCTTACTAGAAATCACATTCGAGGGTAGATGTATTCCCCCCCTTGATTTCACTTGCTTTATGGAAGTGGAATCAAGGTAGCAGTCTAACCACGTCGAGTGGGGTAAATCATACCATAGGGTATTTCCAAGTACCATACCACACAATGATAGACATATGATGAGGACGAGAGCAGAATCATGACTCCAACACAAAAAACAATGTAAAAAACAAAGCTCTCTAGCACCTATTATGTTGATTTGAAAGGCACTTTTAACCCTAATATAGTAAAAACCCTAATTTTAACATATATAAGAGTAAAAAGTGATGTCAATTCTAACTATTTTTCCATTTACCTTTTTGTAGCTTGAGAGTGATTGAGGAGTAGTTGAAGATGCTAAGATGAAAAGACTACAAGCCTATGAGACCAGATGTGTTGCGAGACTAGGTGGCCCACGATGAGCACTACCATCAGTTGAGTTGATTTTTCTACCTTATCTTTGTCCTTACACATTTATTTTATGATTTTTATGCATTTCTAGGTTAATCTAGGGGCTTGGAAAAAAAGTTTGCAAAGTGTCCCTTTTGTTCTCAAAGTGTCCCACTTTTTTGCAAAGTGTCCCATTTCTTCGCGAAGTGTCCCCAAAGGGGACTAAAGTGTCTAGGATGTCTAGGAAAGTACACTAGAACAAATTTAGTACACTTTTATGATTGTTGATATGAAGACATGTAAGAGTTTAGATTGCTTATAGGACATATTTTAACTATTTTTTTAGGTTCCCACCCGTTTGCGATGCTAGTTGGGTGGTAGAAAAATTAGCCTCCTTTGGGACCTAGAACCCACTCTTTTAGTGGAGGATACAAAGATTTTGCATATCGTAGGATTATACTAGGTGTACCTCATTCCCCCCATGAGGTACCGCTATCCTATGCTAATGGAATTAGCAAAGCAATGGGATGTAGATACATGTACCTCTCATCTACCTACTGGTCAGATGACCATTACACTAGAGGATGTACACCGCATAATTTGATTTTGATTTGAATTGAGAGAGTATGTTTTTGAGTAGAGTAGTCATTCAGAGAGATGAAATACGACATGCAGTTCTGTTTGGGAGGTCTAGTACATGATGAGAGAGTGAGGCCACAAATAGATCTAGCAATGCTTCTATACTCACAATCCCCACTGGTTACACAAATTATGATGCTGATAATAGTACTAGTACTTGTCCTTGATGGTCGGGGAGTGCACCTGGAGGGAGGACTAGTACACATGATTCAAGGGATGGTAGTGCATAGGACCGTATACACCTGGTGGCGCAACATGCTAGCACACCTTTATTATGATCTTGGACGATTTGTATTTCAGGAGGTGGACAATATGGTACATTGTATGCTTCTATAGGTGTGGTGCCTAGAGCATATCACATGTACCAAACTGATAGGTTTCCCATGTTCGACAACCTTGGGATATCCTCGAGCTTTCAACTATCCTTTGTGGAGGTTTTGGAAGTATGGTGACTTGCACTTCTAGAGAGTCCAATTTGACCGATTGGAGGAGGATGAGATCCTTTGGAGACCTTGTCAGCTTGTGCTATAGTGGCCAAATGAGACTTGACAGATGAGGAGATTGTAGATGGACATGTTCTTGATTGGAAGACATGATTACATAGTACGACCTTTCTACTATGATCACATCATGTGAAAATTTAATCAGGTTTAGATAGCACCTAGAGCATGACCCTTTTTTAGGAGATTAGTATGGAGTTCCCAAAGACTTAGTGATGGTAGATGGTTCACTATTGAGGATGTTATCTACAGTGACTTTGAGTCTTTAGATCATGATATTCCGTCAGTCTCTAACGGTGATAACATCGGTACCATAGGTGACTACGAGGAGTGGTGGAAAGTATCACGACCAACTCTCGTATTCCCGATGGATGAGTTGATAGGTGATGTAGGGCCATTCCCAGATGAGGGAGATGAGGTAGAGGAAAGGGCTGAGGAGAGATGCTACAGGGCTGCAAACATATTTATATATGTGATAAACAAGGAGTATGATGAGGATGCAGATCTTGACTATGATGTCTAGGAGGAGGAGGAGGAGGAGCAGCCAATGAATGAGGGTGATGAGGTAGTAGATGAGGATCCAGTGCACCACGAGCAAGGAGAGCCAACTCCTACCTATGTGACTAGATCATGATCAACAACTGTAGTAGGTACCCACACTCACAGCCATGGGGAGGCTAGCACATCCTCCATGCCCATGTACACGATGATGCTGTTTTCACACAACCTTCCAGAGATCTAGGTGATGATACTTTTATTTACTACCATGCTTTATGCTCATGCTTCATGTTTTATGCTTTATGTTCATATATATATGTATCATGACCTATACTGATTGTGTTTCTATTTTCTATCTTATAGGAGCTGTGAAAAACCTTCATGATCTCTACTATCAGGTGGTTGTGGAGATAGTGCCCCTATTAGTCTATGAGGAGGCTATTGATATAAACTATGTGCCCCCACCCATTGTGGACTGGTATCCAAAGTTGTTTGAGTTGTATGTCAAACTATGGGCATGAGAGTCTTAGGAGGCACACCCATTGAGTCAAGGTTCCCCAAGATGCACAATCATCTCGACCCCCAACAGACTTTGAGAGACTAGAGTTTGAGGTAGCTAGACTTCAAGCATAGATGGATGAAATAGCGGGGGAGTGTCAAGAGGCATGTGGAAAAGTATAGGGATTATAGTTTTCTCTTAATGAACTCAATGGTTCACGGTCATGATCACATACCATCGTCTCTCGATGAGCTCCCTCTAGAAAAATGCAAGCACTAGATCCTAAGGGATCTAGCAGTCACACGCCTCATTAACATTGTATATATATTGATGATATGTACACAAATAATTGTTTGTCAAGAATGAAGCAATGTGAGAGCACATAAAATACTATCCAGTAACTCTAACATCACTACTTTATAATTCACACTATTCAAGAGGATTAGAAATAATACCAACACAAATTTGCGACATTAATAGGTTCTTTGAGAGGTGTTCCATCCATTTCTATTAATGTGTATGCACCAAACCCATAACTTTCATTAATTTAATACTAGGTCCTAACTAGTTAGGACTGAATTTTCCTTTTTCACTCGAGTCAACATTAATGTTATGCTGGTTCTCACATAATAAGAGATCACCCTTATTGAATACATGAGGGATGAAATTTTCATTGTAGATATAATGCCTTATTTTAGAATAATCCTGAAGGTGTTTGAGAGCATTGATGTGCTATTCATTGAGAATTTCATGCTGATGCAATCATTGTTCTTTGTAATTGTTGTCATTAATAAGTCCTTGAAGAGCAATTCTTAATGTAGGAATCTCTAACTCTAAAGGCATTATTTCCTTGCTACTATAGACAAGATTATAAGGTGTAGTTCTTGTGGATGATCTAATACTCATGTGATAGGCCCATAATGCATATTGTAATTAGGTGTGCCAATCCTTATTATACTTGCTAACAATTTTCTTTAAGATTTGTTCTAGAGTTTTATTAGTTGATTCAGCTTGATTGTTAGAATGCAGGTAGTAGGGTGTTGAGTAGTGATGTTGTATGTTAAAAATTTCCAAGAAATTCTTCACGCCATTATTCTTAAATGGTGTTCCATTATCAAAAACTAACACGGAAGGAAGTCCAAAGTAAGTGGTAATGTGTTCCAATATGAAACAAGATATTACATTAGCTGTTGTTGATCGGAGAGGAATAGATTCTACCCATTTTGTGAAATAATTTGTCATGGTGATTATAAATGTATTTATAGTAGAGGAAGGTGGTGATATCTTTCCAATGATGTCCAAACCCCAAACTGTAAAGGGCCAAATTGGAACATGAGCCCAAAATTCATAAGCAAGAGCATGAATCAAATTGCTAAGTTCTTGACATTTGTGGCATTTTTTTATGTTTTCAAAGTAGTCATGTTCCATATCTCTCCAATAGTATCCAATGTGGATAAGTTTTTGAACTAGTGTTTTTCCTCCAAAGTGACCACCACAAGCACCTGCATGAGCTTGTTCAAGTGTTGTGGGTATTTCAGATTTTTTAAGGAATCTAAGTAAGAGATCATTAAAAGATCTTCGATACAAGACATCAGCGAGAATTATATATATACTTAGATGCAAGTTTTTGCAGACACCCTTGGATGTTCTTTGTTATTGGCTCGGAAAAGTACCATCTTTCAAATAGTTATATATTATATCGTACCATCCACTCGGGTCTTCCCTGGTTATTGCTAATACTTGTTCTGATTTATCTTCGATTGATGGTTTCATAACTGTATGCACAATAAAGGTGAAGTCTTTTGAAGGATCTTGAGGGGATATAAGCGGATATAAGGGAATCTTCACTTGCCATTACATCCGCATGCTGATTATCTTTTCTGGGGATGTTGTCAATGGTAAATGACTCAAACTTCTCTAACAAAGTCATTGTGAGATCCTTATATTTTGATAATTTATCATGTTTTGCTTGATATGTTCCATTTATTTGTTTAATGACTAATTGTGAACCACCAAATATCTTAATGTCTCTTGTGTCCATGATTAAAGTGACACACAACCCAATGAGAAACACTTTATACTTAGCAGTGTTGTTTGTACATAGGAAGTGTAACTAATACAACAAGGGAATAGGTTCTCCTATGGGTGGTATTATTATAACCCCCTCACAAGAGCCAGTTCTACACTTAGATCCATCAAAATACAATTCTGATGTATTAGCTTTGATTGTCAACACATTATCATCAAGCAAAGAGTCATTGCTAGGAAACGCTAAAGGAGAAGGGGCATCAGCTAATTGATTAGTCAATACTTGCCCCTTAATTTATTTTTGTGAAACAAACTTAAGGTCAAACTCTATTAACAACATAACCCATTTAGCCAAGCATCTTAATAAATCTATTTTACTGAAAATATGTTTTAGAGGATCAAATTTTGTCATCACATGTATTTCCGCATTCTGTAAATAATGTCTCAGTTTACTTGTAGCAAATACAAGAGCCAAATTGTTTTTCTATTGTTGTGTATCATTTCTCATAATCGATCAAAGTTTGGCTAATGTAATAAATAGTATTCTCTTTACCTTTTTCATCTTGTTGAGCTAACAATGTTGCAAGAGCATGGGTTGATGCTGTGGTGTAAAGGATGAACGGTTTGTTTTGCATAGCGGGTTGTAAAATAGGTGGAGTAGCTAGATAATCCTTCAAACTCTCAAAAGCCTATTTACAATCAAGTCGTTCCAAGAAAAGTGCACATATTTCTTAAAGAGATGTGTAAATGGTAATGTTTGATTAGCTAAAGAGGCTACAAAACAACAAATAGCTTGAATTCTTCCTTGTAATGTGCACAATTGAGAGATGTTTCTAGGTGGTGGCATGTTAACAATAGCATCAATTTTCTTAGTTTCCACCTCGATGCCTCTATGAGATATGATAAACCCTAGAATTTTTCCACTATCCACACCAAAGAAACACTTTTTCAAATTCAGTCTCCTATTGTATTTTCACATTCTCTCAAAGATTTGTCAAATGACTTTTACATTGTCTTGTCTCGTTAAATATTTAGCTAGGATGTCATCGACATAATCTTCCAAAATATTATGTATGTAGTCATGAAATATTAATGTCATAGCTTGTTGATATGTCGTGCCCACATTCTTCAATCTAAAATGCATCATTTCCCAACAAAATGTTCCCCAAACAGTTGTGAATTTTGTTTTATATTGATCTTGAGGGTTGATAGAGATTTGATTGTACACAGAGAATCCATCCCTGAATGACAACAAAGCATGTCCTGCAGTTGAGTCTACTAGATCATGTCAATATTAGGAAGGGGAAATTCATCTTTTAAACATGCTTTATTCAAATCACGAAAGTCCATACACATCCTAATATGATTATATGGTTTTGCCACTGCAACAATGTTCGAGATCTAAGGAGAATAATTTATAGGTCTTATGAAACTAGCCTCAAGGAGTTTTTCAATCTCTCCTTTAACTAGCAAGGCTATCTTAGGATTCATTTTTTGTGTCTTTTGTTTAACCGGTTTAGCATTTTCATCAAGGACTATTTCGTGTGTCACAATCTTAGCATCGATTCTCGGTATATTCAAATATTTCCAAGAATTTTTTTTGGGGAAATCATGGAGTAAAATTGTATGATCTTCTTGTTCTTCATCATCAAGGCATTTTCCTATCTTAATTACTTTATCCTTATCATTGATGTCCATTGGTATGTCAATTGTATCTCCTAGAGGAACTACTCTTGGTTTTGGAAATTCAGGGTTGTATTCTTCTTTGTTCCTATCAACTTCATTACTTTCCTCTTTGTCATATTTTTTCTTGGTGCTAATCATAGCAAATGTATCCTTTCTATTTTAAGGGAGAGTATAAGGTTTTTCATAAAATCCTATCATTTTGTTCAAGGCTTCATCATCTTCAAAGTATTCCCATGATGGTTCAAAATCCATATCAAGAAATTCAGGATGTTTCAAGGTGAGATTGATTTTAGGTTTACACATAATAGCGTTGATGTTTAATGAAGGTCTTTTACTTGCTTGCGTTATCTTAGAAGGACAATATCCCAAACTATTTTTTGTTTCTTGCATGTAATGTTCTACAACAACACAAATGCATTGTTCTTTCTTTCCACATCCTTTTCCACTATAACCCGATTGCTTCATAAGTTCATAACCTCTCGCATAAATTCTTTCCATTTCTTTTGGGTTTGGTGGTTGTTGATAACCTATCTCATCAAAGTTCATTGTATAACTCGTGTCTTCTTCAAGTGGATAAGGTAGATGCTTGTGATTTTTCTTCTGAATTCTGCATTGACATAACCATTGGTTGTTTCTTTTTCTCATCTTATTTTCTTGTGATTATGTACTCTCCAATAAATGAAGGTGTGAACTCCAAGGATCCCCAATCATCGTCTAATAACTTTGACACCATTTTTGTTTCTTGTTTGTCTTCTTCCATAGGTTCTATGTTCGATGTTGGAATTAACACGCTTATAGGATTTTTTGTTCCTTTTTAAACTTGTAAATAACTTTTAGGCTCGAGGTCTATTTCAACTTGATAGACCTTGTTGTTATAGACATATTTCATGATACGATGGAGAGTTGAATGCACTGTATGCATCTCATGAATCCAAGGTCTTCCTAAAAGAAGATTGTATGAAAGGTCATGAGGCATAACATGAAGAGGAGTTTTTAAGGTGGCCTTTCTGACTATAATAGGTAAAGTAATCACACCGAGTAGGTGATTTCATACATTATCAAATCCTCAAATTGATAAAGACTCAAACTCAAATTTTGATTTATCCACGCATAATCTATCTAAAAGCTTTACACTGCACACATTCAAGGATGAGCCATTATCAACAAGGGTCCTTTTTATTCCTATTCTATTGAATTTGGCTATGATCATGAAGGAATCATATCTCTTTCTCATCTCCAAAGTAGGGAGCTCTTGTTGGTGCAAGGTAATGTCTACATTAACTGTATTCATTCCCTATATTAGAGCTGCCACAATGTTTGTACTTGTAAATTAGTGTGATAGTTAGGTGAATTCTAAATTAGGTCCCAAAGGGATATCTTTGCAGGCTCATATTCTTAAGTTGTTCAACAAGATCATACTCCTTCCCACTATGCGGAGGCAAACAAGGAGCACTAGGAAAGATGGGGTTAGGAAAAGGTAAGGTTGTCAAAGTTGGTTGTTTTGGCTGCAAAACATTATTTTTTAGTTCGATAAAGGATAAGTTCAATTTTGGTTTGAGTTTTGTGTGAATGTGGGTAAAGGATAAGTTGAGGTTGAATCAGATTAACATCTCTTGTTTTTGGTTTATCATAACAAGCCTTAGTGGATGAACTTTGTGAGATGAAATCCTCAAGGGCTTCATCTAATATATCAAATTCATCACTACTAAAAGGCTTGAGGGTTAGGTTAACTCAGAAAGAGAGATTTGACATAGTCAAATAACTAACTTTCTCCAAGTGGATTTGGTGTTGGGTCTTGTTTTTGACTTTTCTTTCTAATGTGTGTCTAATGTAATCTAATCTAAATGAGCTATGAACTAATGTTGAAAATGGAAAGTGTTCAAATCTAATTTTATCCATAATTGCAATGAATGTAAATTATGCTACCTCTAATGATTTGAATGTAATAGAAAGTATGTAAACTGAAACAAAAAAGCAATAGCAACAAATAGAAGCTTAAAAATAGGAAATTTAACTCTATAAATGCAGTTCAAGATTTGTACTAGGACTAATTTGCCCAAGGTGGCGAATGAGTCCCAGTAGGATTTTTTTTCAAAATTTTCTGAATTTTTTATTTGCTTTTTGTGTTTTTTATGTTTTACGATCTATATTTGAGATACAAATGCAGATTTTGTATGAATTTCAATGAAATGAGATGCAAAAATGAAGCTATATGAGTTTTCACTAATGCAAAATTAAAAACCATAGAATGCAAATTAACAAATGCAAATCCTAATGCAATGTTAATGCAAGCCAAATCTAGGATGACAATGCACTCAAAATCATAATTTTAATGTTCACGTTGGGTTCACCAAAATGGAACCTCTAAAAATGGGCGTGAGATGATGATGGTTACTAAGTGCTATCACACCCACTTTCAAAGCTATTCCATTCAAGGATAACCCTAGAGATCTCAATGCAAAAGAGATAGAGATTTTGTAATAGGGTTTTCCTAGGGGCTAAAAGTAGACTAATAAGTGGTTCACCACCAAGTTTAGACTTGGGAAAGATAATGAAATGAAAGATGAAAAACTAAACCCTAATTCAATGCAAGAAACTAGAAAAAGACCTAGAAAAGCATGTGAAATGGCACAAAAAGAGAAGAACAGAAGGTGTGCACTTAAAAAATTGATGAAGACTAGAAACAACCCTGAAAATGTTGAAAACTTTGACTTTTTGACCTATTAGGACTCATTCACCATCCTCGGTGAATCAATCCTAGATTTGGATTTCTATCCAGGAATCTATTTCGAGAAAAAGGGTATCCAATTCTAAAAATAGTTCTAAAAAATAGCCACAATGGGACTCATTCCTCACCCTTGGTGAATTAGTTTCGTTCCACTTTTTCAAGATCAAACTTTAGATCTGCACTTCAACACCTACTCTTTCCTTCCATCTTGAGTTTTAGATCTAGATCTATGAAAATACCTACCAAACATAATATAAACTTGATTCAAATGCTTATGGGGTGTTTGCCTCTGTCAAACCCCTAGTTTGGTAATTAAACCTTGATAGAAAAATGAAATGGGAATGTAAATGGAAATTTAAATCCTAACCTTAAGTGTGTCTAAGATTAGGAAGCTGTAAATGCAATGCAACCCTATTCTATTATGCTAGAATGAGATGCAAGAGTGAAACAATGAAAATGAAGACCCCACAATGAGGGATCCCTAATCACCCAAAATGGATCTTAAGTATGCATATAACTTCCTTAGGCTAAAAGTAGAGTGATAATGGAGGACAAAATCACTTAGGAAACAAGTCTTTAAGCTTGGCTTGATGGCTAGTTGCATCTCCCCAACCTAGAATCCATCATGATTCACCATAGACAACCATGATCAACCCTTGAAAATGCTATATCTTGAATGAAAGTGAGCTTGAATACCTACAAAAACACTTTAATGTTGCTCCAAGACTTCAAGTTTTCTTGCTCTTGAAACTTGAATGCTCTTGTAGAAGAACACTTGAGGATTTTCTCTTGTAAAATGCTTGTTTGAATTGCTTAGATCATTTCTTAGATCAAAAATGACTTAGAAACTTGCTTATATAGGAATTAAATCCTAATTGACCATTATTTAGATCTCAAAGGTTGACATCCACCAATAATTTGAATTAAAATGGTGAATTTCCTGTTCAAATTTGAAAAAGACCCCAAATAGGACTTGTTCACCACCCTTGGAAAAATGGGTCCCATCTAAGGGGACTCATTCACCCAAGGTGGTGAATGAGTCCCACCTTAGCTTTTTGAGGTGGGTTTTCAGTATTTTTAATGTTTTAAGTGATTTTATGGGATTTTTAGGTGAAATAAGCCTCAAGATCTGAAATAATGGGTCTTAGGGGCCTATAAATGATGATTTAAGAGGGGATTAATGCAAGGGTGCCAAAGATAGGTCCAAATTAGATAAGGAATTATACTATCTCCAAGAAGGGAGTACAATTTTGGTTGTCACAAGAAGATCCAAGGAAGATACCTTCATCAAACCTTGCATCAAAATTTACTAAGTTTTCTTCACCTCTTCTAATATAGCATTTACTTCCAAACACTTTGAAGTACTTGATATTAGGGATCCTTCAATACCACAACTCATAGGGAGTCTTTGTGTTGTTTTCTTTTTCTTGAGCTATGTTAAGTATATAAAAATTCGTATGAATTGCTTCTCTCCATTAGACTTCTAGTAGATTAACTTCTTTCATCATAGTCCTTACAGCTTCATGAATAGTCCTATTTTTCCTTTCAACCACTCCATTTTGCTGAGGAGTCCTAGGGGTAGACAAGTGCCTCTGTATGCTATGATTCTTACAAAACATGTTAAATTCATTAGAGGTGAATTCTCCACCTCTTCCAAATCTCAAACATTTGATCTTCAAATTCATTTCATTCTCAACCATAACTTTAAATGATTTTAATGTATTTAGGGATTTACATTTTTCTTTAAGAAAAGTAACCCATGTCATTCTAGAATAATCATCAATTAAAAGCATGAAATACCTATCACCTTGTAGACTTATCACTCTTGTAGGACCATAGAGGTCTATATGCACTGATCTGTAAACTCCTTACTATGAATCACTTAACAACTTGTTAGATTCACCAGGATACAGATTTAAAATTAAGATCATAACTGACGATGCTTGTGAATTGAGCAAATAACCACATAAAACATAGGAAAGTAAAGAAGCTGATAGAATCATGCACCAAGAAAAGAGAGACAAAGAGATTTGATAACGAAGTTCACCAGTTTTTGGCTACGTCTCCGGATCTGCAAATAAGTGGGACCGATGCCATTACTATGATGCAACTTCTTTTACATCACCATGGTCTTTCACTGAGTTACAATCTGCTTCCCAAGAAGATTCTTGCACTTCAGGCTCTTCCTGCTTCCACACTGCAATGACAGGATCTTTCTAGCAACATGTTCGTGCCTAACTCCTTCATCACCTTTACAATGCTTTCAAACAATAAAGCTGAAACTCTCTCACACAAGAGCACATAGGCATCAAGCCTTTACAAAGGACTCAAAAGTCATACAAAATCTCTCAAAGGACTCACTAAGTTATTATCTCTTCTCCCTAGAGACCACTTAGCCCATTACAAGAAAATTCTCACTTTCCCCATAAACCCTTTACTAAGAGCAACAAAACTCTCCAAGAGCTAAGAAATGAGAACACACTCTTCTCTTGCTTTTACAAGGAATTCCCAAGGAACAAGACTCAAGACTCTTCAAGTCTCCTAATCCTTGAATTATGAATCTCTGAATGAAAAGCACTCTCACCATCTCCCTTTATATACATAAAAATAAGCCTAAAATGGCTTAACCATCAAAACCACATGATTAAATGTATAACTCCCTCTATGTTACGTTTAGGAGTCATTCCTAACCCCCTTTGTTATTTACATAGAAGAGAGGAGGTTAGGATTTAACCATAACCTTAATTTAACAACTTTCAGGTTTAACAACATGATATAAGAAACAGTGCCCACATATATGATAAACCGGCCCAACAGCCCGACGGTGGGTAGTAATTTTAGTTGGTCGGGGGTCGGCGGTTCCAACCTCGACGGCCACATTTTGATCTCACATCCATGGGATAACACATCAAAAACAATCGTCACCCTACATTTAGCAAACGGTTGTCGACGGGTGCAACAGTTGAACGGCTGGCTGTTATCCGCGGAGTCACAGGTTCAAACCCGATAACAAACTTTTGTTAACCAAAACAACCAACTGAACTCGCCGACCGAGGAAATGACATAGGCCACGTGTCATTCTACCATTCACCGTCGAATCTGAATCTGACTCAACTGTTGACGGAGACTGCCACATCGACGCTGACTGGACTACCAGGTACTGCTGACTCGGATGCCCACTGGACTACCACGGAGGAGTACAGATGCCACATAACCTGACATGCCATCTGCCACGTCACCTTGTATAGCATGCCACGTCATCTATATGGATGGACACGTGTCAACACTCGATTGGTCCACTTCGGATTTGTACTGATTGCTAACGTCATCACGTACAGATGCTGACGTCATCACCTGTACCTCCAAGTCCACTAAGTCAACCTGAAACTTTGACCAGCCATTTCTCCGTCATACGAGCTCCGTTTTTTATGAAACGAATGCCGCCAGAATCATCTCGATGAGCACTTCGATTTGATGCTAATTTCGACAAATTTTGAGATGATCAATTTTTTTGCTTCCTGGTGGCCCCTAGTACCCTATTTGACCGGACCTTTGACCAAGCATAACTTCACCTACAATCTCCTTTTGACGCGATTCAAGTTGCATCAGAATCCTGTTAGCGAGCTCTTCGATCTGAGACTGCTTTCGCCTGATTTGGGGACAGTCAATTTTTCAATCAACCATTTGGCATCCTCGACCCTTGTTGAACTTTGACCGAGCATATCTCGAGCAAATGGACACCTTTTGACACGATTCGAGTTGCGTCAGGATCGTATTGCTATGCTCTATGCATTGATGCAAGTTTCGGGAGATTCTGAAGCTGCTGGATTTTTGAGGCCTTCGAGATCCACCTAGATCATTCCTCCCCACCGAGGAACTTTTGGACCTCCAAAAGGTTCTTAATCAGACACGACATGAGAAAAAACACCTTCCCACTTGTCCAGTATCTGTCCACCCTTTCTGTGCACCTGCTTCATCAAAAATCTCTACAACAATTATGAAAATTGCAATCACATTGCTACCCATTTGCAATTTCTCACATTCTTTTGCATTCATTACCCCAGCTACTATCCATGTACAAAACATTAGCAGCATTAACAAATACAAGGATATTAATGACAATGAGCTAACAATACTTTTAATCCTCTTGATAGGTTTCCACGACAAATCTTCATGTTGCAGTGTTGATGATCCCTGAAACACATGAGAGTTAGGCTTACAAGCAACTACTTCATTTTCATGCTTCAAATCACCTACTTTTTCCACCTTTGCAGACATGAGCGAAGAAGTTTTCCTCACATACATGAGCTTTTTCATTTTCCCTGTGTTCACCAACGGAGAATCAACTACAATCTTCTTCTTGTCCTTCTTTGGATGAAGCTCTGGATGAAGCTTCCAACAATTAGCTTCCTAATGTCCACCTTTGTTGCAATAAGAGCAAGGTGTTTTCAACATCCAGACTTTCTTTCCCTTATCTTTCTTTTGAATTGGAGATGATTCTTTACGCTGTGTCCCTTTCCTGGTTGACTCTACCTTCCTATACAAAGCCATTCTTTTCCAACACTTGGCAACACTATGGTTATTCAACCCACAAAATGTGCACAGTCTTCTATACCATAAACTTTTTACATTGCCAATCTTCTTAAAATCAAAAGAAACATTGGAAAAATCAGCTTTATTATACCTTTGATGGTCACCCTTGGTGCATGCATGCCAGGAAGAATCTGTGTTTGTTCTTCTTTTGGACATCTTGCATGTGTCACCACTGCCTGAAAGTGATGTGCCATCACCTCTCTCAGATCATTCTTGGAATGGTTCTTCTTTCGGAGAATTCTTTGCATCCACTGCCTTGGAGCATTCTCCTTCATCATACCCCGATCTTGCATAGCGAGGTCCAGCTTCCATCTTCACAGATCCAACCATGCCTTGTCCATGACTACCAAGACCCTTTCCATCATAGTCCATCTTGGTGGACAACCTCAATCCAACACCTTGAGACTGTTTCTTAGAATCACAAAGAGAACAAGGAAGAGAATGAGAAGAATGAGGAGCTTTCACTGAGTTTGCATCTTCGGCTTTCTTCAACAAGCCTTCTTTTTTAGACTTCCATTCCTCATACATTTCATCAACCTTGGCTTTCATCGCCATGAAGGTATTATAAAATTCTGCATCGAAGACAAAAGGAAACTGATTTTCCTTATGTGATGACATCTCACCTCACTGCTTGAATTTGCTCCAAGTATTCCACAACCTGCAACTTGTCAAACTAGCTCTGATACCAACTTGATCTATAAACTCCTTACTATGAATCACTTAACAACATGTTAGATTCACCAGGATACAAATGTAAAATTAAGATCGTAACTGACGATGCTTGTGAATTGAGCAAATAACAACATAAAAAATAGGAAAGTAAAGAAGCTGACAAAAATCATGCACCAAGAAAAGAGAGACAAAAAGATTTGATAACGGAGTTCACCAGTTTCTGGCTACGTCTCTGGATCCGCAAATAAGTGTGATCGATGCCATTACTATGATGCAACTTCTTTTACATCACCATGGTCTTTCACTGAGTTACAATCTACTTCCCAGGAAGATTCTTGCACTTCAGGCTCTTCCTGCTTCCACACTACAATGACAGGATCTTTCTGGCAACATGTTCGTGCCTAACTCCTTCGCCACCTTTACAATGCTTTCAAACAATAAAGCTGCAACTCTCTCTCACACAAGAGTACATAGGCATCAAGCCTTTACAAAAGACTCAAAAGTCGTACAAAATCTCTCAAAGGACTCACTAAGTTCTTATCTCTGCTCCCTAGAGACCACCTAGCTCTCAAACGTCTCCAATAACTCACTCCAAACCCTTTACTAAGAGAAAATAAACTCTCCAAGAGTTTTTACAAAGAATGAGATCACTCAAGAGACACCCTCACACCTTTGAATTCTGAATTTCTGAATAGCTCCCAAGAGCATACCTTTCCCCCTCTTTTTATACATAAAATATGCCTTAAAAGGCTTAACCATCAAATTAATGACTTAACCCCCCGTGAACAACTTGTACAATGACTATTTGTCCCTTAATCCTATTTTGTTCAAATGGTTAGAGTGAATTTTGGCCTTACAAGCTTATTTAGCTAGGCTCGGCCAACTATCCTCTAACAAAATAAAACAGACTCTATACATTATCCGAGGACTATCGGTGGTCTAACGGTGCTTTAGTATTTTACATGTCGCGTGGTCGGGGGTTCAAACCCACTGGCCACGTATTATACTGAACACCAAAATTTCTCACAACAAAACCAACCCGCTATAATTGTATATTGAACGAGCGGTGGCCGGTGCAACGGTAGAAGATTTGGTTGTTCGGGCATAGGTCACGGGTTCAAGCCTGGCCAAAGGTTTTGTTAAAACACACCTGCTCACCGACACCAATGGAGGAAGGAGGGGACATGAGCCACACCCAAAACTACCACATGGCAACACTTCGTTGGCTCCCTACGACACGTCACTACCACCTATCCGTTGACTCGGATGCCACATGTACTGCCACGCATATGTTGATTGTATGTACGGTTGCCACGCATGATGTATGGATGGACACGTGTCACAATTTGATTGGTCCATACAAATGCCACATGTCACACTCTGGTTTGTCCACATCAGATTCCGTACAGTACAAACTGACTGATGACGTCACCTTTGTACCATCAAGTCAACCGAACTTTGATTGCTAATATCTTGAGCATACGATGTCCATTTTTGACGAAACAAATGCTGTCAAAATTGTCTTGACGAGCACTTCAATTTGATGCCAATTTTGACAAATTCTGAGATAATCAATTTTTCCACCTTTTTGATGGCTCTAGTACCCTGTTTGACCAAACCTTTGACCAAACATAACTCACACGTACGATCTCCTTTTGATGCGATTCAAGTTGCGTTGGAATCCTATCGGTGAGCTCTTCAATCTGAGACTACTTTCACCTGATTTGAAGATAGTCGATTTTCTAGTCAACTATCTGGCATCCTCTGTCCTTGTTGAACTTTGACTGAGCATATCTCGAGCAAACATACACCTTTTGACGTGCTTCAAGTTGCATCAGGATCGTATTGCTATGCTCTATGCATTGATGCCAGTTCCAGGAGATTCTGAAGCTGCTGTATTTTTGAGGCCTTCGAGATCCACCTAGATCATGTACCAATTCCAACAATCTGGTGGAATATTATTCTTTACCCTTGAAAATTCTTGGTTGTTTTCCAATTTGACACCCCTTGTAGACAACATTGATAGGCTTTGTAAGCCTTGTAAAATCTCTCACTACTTGAACTGAATTAATTCTTACCAAGTTATCAAAATTGATGTGACATATCCCTCTTTGTCATAGCCAACTTTCATTAATCTAAGTCATAAAGCAATAACTTTCAACACCCTTGAGTTGATAAGCATTTCCATCTATCCTCTTTCCAACAACAATCATAGTTCTGGACCCTTTTATGATCTCACATCCATCATCCTAAAACATAAGAGTATATCCTTTGCTACACATCTATCTAGCACTTAAAATATTATGCCTTAAACACTTGACATAGTAGACATCATCAATATTATGCTTGCCATCAAAACTAATCAAAACTATTCCACAAATCTTAGTACTTGAATCATTTCCAAATTTAACAAGTCCTCCATCATATTTTTCAAGTTTAACAAGCTTAATCTTGTCT
>VDFB02017836.1:31014-50659 GCA_007258455.2 Sequoia sempervirens
TTTGGTACAAGATAGGAGACATGAGGATTATTGGCTGGAAGAATTATCATATGGTCTCCAAGGACTATGTCGCATAAAGATAATTTGTTTTCTCTGAAAGATGAGTTTGAATAATTCTTTGAAGGAAATGACATGATATTTCATGAATAGTATATGAACAAAGGATAGACATGTCAAAATGTTTCCCAAAGCATGATTTATGTTTGTACCTTAGTCCTTATCAAGATCAAAGTAGGTGGGAAAATGGATGGGAATGATATGGATTAAATGGATAGATGGAAAATGTCATGAGAAAGGTATGGGAGATGAGACAACTTTCCCCCAAGTGTAATATTCCACATAGATAATTTTTCTTACACATGACACCTATTTGCTAGGTTATCATCATGGTACTTATCCAAAGCACCATAAGAATGGTTTTCACTATTGGACGAAATTTTTCTCTTTACTATTTCTTTTGATGTCAAAGAGAATGCTTATTTTCCATGTTTTCATCAAGGTGATGTTTTTTTATATGGACTTGATATTTTGGAGGTCATTGATTGTTCTGAATCCCTTGATGGTGTTGACATAGGTGGTGTCATGATATGGCAATAATGACATTTATGGAGTACTTTTCTTATTAGGATCATAGCACTTGCATACAACTTATTGATATCATTGTGATCCTTTTTGATACTAGGTTTGGCTTTATCAAAATACATACATTGTGATAGAGTTCCATGGGAGTCCTTATGATAAAGAATTGCTACCAAGATGCAATGGATATGTGAAGTAGGATTTTTGGAATGTAGACAATATTTTGGATTATGATGGATGATGGTAGTTGTGGATGGACTATTTGGAATTTTCAATGTAGGAATTTATATTTTGGGTATGTGCAGGACCATGATGGGCCAAAAAGTGGCAATATTATGGTATTTTGTAGGGACTAATGCATTTTTTTTTTACCCAAAAATTGGATGGTGAAATCCAAAAGGGTTTTAGAGGTCTTTTTCTAGATTTCCACCAATGGCAAATTATGATTTAATTCTAATTTAATAAAATAATTATTATTCATTTTCTGCTAGAATTATGACTAAAGTCCCCATTGATAGGTCAGATTGAAAACATTCATAATCCTTTCAAATGGTATCGCATTTTTGAATCCAAAACATGCGTCACATTCTATGCTTCACATACTAAAGGATTAAAAAAGAAAAATTAAATTTCTTGAATTTTTGACCAAGTTAAGGTGGTTAATACAATGAAGCTTTATATTTTTAAAATCTGTAATAAAAATTCAGCAATTAATTATTTACTTGGAAAAAATTACAAAAAAAATATGCATCACATCCGACATGAGTCCTCTTACTTATGTATAAAATTATTATAAAAAAATATTATCCTTTATTATGGTTAGGTGGTCGACAAACACCTACTTCTTATTTTTCCCTGAATTTAAGTACCATCAGATTGGAAATTTCAAATTTTCACTAAATAAATTTTTATTTCTTATTTTAATAAACTCTAGTAGTTTAGAAACTACATTCAATTTTCGGTATAGATTTATTCTTACATATTTTTGAAATAATATAGATAACTTATTCAAAATTCTACGCCAATTTGCCTAACACTGATTTTTCTAAATTTTTACAAATTAAGGGCCTATACTTTTCCATGACATCCTATGACATACCCTTTCCAAACTTGGGTGAATGATGGAGCTTGGAATTTTGATTGGGATAGTAGTTTTGGAACCAAGCAAATTTTATATTCCTTGTGTATCTACTCCATTTTGAAGGAGGTGGGATTATTTTGGCAAGTGGGAGACCTCTTTGCTTGTGGCTCCACATTTTGATTGGATATTGGAATTGAACTCTTTTCTTTACTTGATCTATTTTTCTCTAGGATCCATTTTAAATTTATTTTTCCACTTGGATTTTTGCATTAAACGGCCTTTGGTATTTGATTTCGGGCTTTAGGGTTTTAAGAATTTTGTTTATTTGGTTCCAATTGATGGGTTTAACTATGTTGGAATGATGGTATATGGTGTGGATGGAAGGATTGTTGGTAGCAAACTTATGACAAGGACTACTCATGGCCCCCATTTTGATGTTTGTATTGGATAAAGTTTCCCCTAATATCATGAAGGTATGACTAACATCATTTGATTTTTAATTGAAGAATAGCCAAGACCTTGATGTCTAGGATTTTCATAAAACTATATTAGTTCTCGAATGTGTTGACGTCCCAAATGGCATAGAAACATGCAAACAAAATATTGCTACTCTGTTTCTCATGAAAGAGAAAGATGATCACATGGATATCTTAGCTCCCAAGGTCTATGTAGTTGGTTCTCAACTGTGTTGATGTCCTTTAGTGGTCAATGTAACAATAATGTTCAAGGGGCCTGCTGGTGTTGAGATTTTGGATTGTTTTGGGTTAAACATAAATTCAAACCTACTCTAACTGGGGTTTTAAATAAACAGAAAAAGATGGATCAGGGCTTTGGAACATAAAATAATGACACTTCATCCAAATTACCCAGACCTGTCACCTTCTAAGGAATTCCTAACTAAAACTGCAGAACGAAATAA
Source organism: Sequoia sempervirens (assembly GCA_007258455.2). Classification (NCBI taxonomy): domain Eukaryota; kingdom Viridiplantae; phylum Streptophyta; class Pinopsida; order Cupressales; family Cupressaceae; genus Sequoia; species Sequoia sempervirens. Next base: position 33,594 of record VDFB02017836.1, read on the forward strand.
ACTTGTGACTAACACACAGTTCCGTTCATTCACAGTGCTGATTTCAACAGCAGATTGCAAATTACCATTCAAATAAAACATAAAACCAAACTTCATTCCTTGAAAGCTTCCTAAATTAGATGATTAATTCAAGACAAACACCATTCTGGAACACAACATGAAGTAGATTTTAATCTAGTTGCTTTTACTATCATAAAACAGATAAACAACAATTACAAAGCTAGCACAATCACCAGTGTACAGAAAATATGTGATTTCAAATTGTTTCCATTTACACTATGAAAATTGAAAGATACATTAGTCTATTCGAAATCTAACTCCTACACCAAAAGACAAAAGAAGCTCCTATTACAAAGAATCAGGGTCAGCTTCTATCCCCTCTATTCCTAGTTCTAACTGTAGAAGCTCTAAAAGTTCTTAATTCTAATCTAGACATTCTATTCTAGAAGTTCTAATCTAGAAGTGCTAACCTTTACAAAGAGGCAAGAATGCCTTATATACAAAATGTTACAAAAGGAATGCACTGTCCCCAGCACTAGGGTTTTACAAAATATCTACTTCCAGGAGTGTCGGCTCTCAGATCTTTTGAAAAGAATCAATGTTGTATTCAATGAGAAGCCCTTCTATCCGAGTCGGTGATGGTTTGACCTCAGGAGAAACTTTTAAATCTTTTTGCAGCTGCAACATTAACTCATCTATCTGCGTGTCTATACTCGAACTCCCTCTGAAATCTGCCTTGAATACTCTAGAATATCACCATTAATATTGATTTGTCTCCGTCAGTAGTCCCTACAGTTGTCCTTGTGAGTCACAAATCCTTCCTTCGACCTCCTTTCTATTCTGGGCTTCTTTATTCGTTGACTATTCCCCTAGAAACACCATCAAGCCTTCTGTAGATTTGAACGCCATCGCCTAAGTCATTCCATTGTCATCTGTTTTGAGAAAGAGTCCATCTGATTTGCATTCTGTTAGCCTTTTTTCCCAGGAATAGTTAATCAGTCAAAGGGACCGATGAGTCACTCTTTTGGCTCCTTCTGGTTGGTCAGGCATACGCCATGCGAGATTTTTAGGCGGTCAAAAGTGGTCGATCCTGAATCGAATGTCAGTGAGACACTTATCGTGTCTCCCTAATGTGATTTCATCTTAACAATTATCGGCATAGCATATGGCAATCGGCAAGACATTTCGGTGAGCAGTAGAATTCATATCGAGCTCGCAAAACCTATCAACAAGACTGCATCCTTTCATTGAGACCACATGGCGAAGTTTTGTTTTCTTTTGGAGTCTCCCCGACATCCTCCTTATCCTTTGGGCTTAGGCTCCTCTTGCTTTGGTGTGACCTTCATAGTTGCTGAGACTTCTTGGCAAGAGTCTAAATCTTCCCTGAAAACCCTTGGGGAACCTTTGTTAGAAAGACTTACGACGACTCCCTTTCATGTTGCCGAGACTTCTTTTGTAGCGGAAGGACCTTTTGTCGATTTCTTTCACTCTCGCCAAGCTTCCTCCTTGTCACTGAGACTCTTTCGTGTTGGTGAAATGCTTTGCCAAAGGAAATACCTCTCGGCGAGATCCTCTTGAGCTCATCTTTCTTTCGGCAAGAGCCTGCTAGGTTGGCAAGAAGTCGAGGTGAAGACACCTCATTCGTTTGAAGTCTCCCTGATTTCCTCTTGTTTCTCCTCGAGCTCCTTTTCCTTTTGGTGGGACTTTGCATGGTCGGGGAGACCTTACAAAAACCCTTTCGTTTTCTCCCCGAGCTCACCCTTTTTAGCGAGAGTCACAACGCTACCAGATTCCTCAGGCCAGCTCATCTCGAATGTCGGTGAGACTATAATGCTTCGGGGAGACATTACCCTGAAATTCTCTTCTCTTACCGAGCCCCTCCTTGTTATCGGCGAGACTCCTGAATGTCAGCCAGACCTCTTGGTGCATACCTTTCCTCTCCCCGAAGGGACATCTTGTCGGCATGACCTTCCTTTGCCAAGAACTTATGGTGATGAAATCCCCTAAAGCTGATATCTTTATTTCATGTCGGTGAGATAATGCCACTTCGGGGAGACCTTATATTGAGCCCATCATGTCATACCGAAGACTGACCCTTCGGCAAGACCTATGGTGATATCCCCTTTGTGTTGCTGAGACTCCAACACGTCGGCCAGACTTCATACTGAAGGTGAACTACTCTCCCCAAAGACAAACCCTCCTCGGTGATCGGCAAGACCGCAGGCGTTCGGCGAGACCACATGCCGAAGAGAACAACCCCCGCCGAAGTGTATGCTTGATTGCACTAGTCAGTGAGACCCCCCCAGATTCACTGAGACAACTTAGCAAAGAGAAAACAATTTGCCGATAGTGAATCCTTTTGACAGCAGTCGATGAGACATGGAGAAGTCACCGAGACTTCTCCCCGAAGGAAGTCTCCATAGGTTCACTTTTGTCGCCATGACAACCTGATTCTCCCATCGATGAAGCAATATGTCGGTGAGACTTTATGGGTTATCAAGACTGCCAGACCTCACCTCGATAGACCAACTTACGCCTATAGGAAACTCTTAGTCCCCAAGATGATGAATGATGTCTTGGTGATAAATGCTTGCATATGATTTCTGATCGTTGTGACATTGCTAGGGTCTTGCCGACTTTGCCTTAGCTAATTTTTATGATCAACTAGACTGAGGAATGCATTCCAACTGAGCTTCCTTAGCAAATATCATGTGTGTGATTTAATCCTGCATTTAACAAAGAAAACCACAGTAAAGATCATATAGACAAAAGTTAATTAATCAAAATCGTCATTGAAATGAATCCTATGTTAGTAAGGTGCCATTAAATTTTTGAACAAAATGATCATACAAATAGTTCAGGTTTTAGGCCAACCTGCAGAATCCAAGCCTGGGAGGAATTTTGAAGAATTCCGAAGTCGCGATTCCAATGGAATAAACATGAAAATGCTCCATTAGAAACTTAACTGACATTATCAATCAAGGAACAAAGATGTGGTGATCTCAAAATAGCATCAATTAATTGTAAAAATGTATCACCATTACTAACAAGTCCTACTTCTCGACACACCTCTTCACATTCCACTAGATTTCAGTGAAATCTGGACAACATTTCCGTGGAAGGAGAAGACATTCGAAAACCTCGAACAAATAGGGAAATGAACCGGGATTTTGCAGAAAAACTGGGGAGAAAGAAAACTGGCCGAAAATTCACCATGACTTTTGTGAAGAATCGGTACCCCTGAACAACGCCAGCTGTAGAGTTTGAGTTTAGATCCGGGAAAAACTGTGATGGGGTGGAAAATCCTAAACTCGTGAGAAAACCCGAATTCTAACCGAGGGCAGAAACCGTAAAATTAGATTAGATAGAACAAAAGATAAAACACAGAGAAACAGAAGAACCCCCAAAAGCAAAGCAAATAATAGAGGAAAAGAAACCAAAAGAGAAGGGGGACCCATTTTGATCCAAATCAAAGTGGGGTGGTTATGCAAGGCATAACAAATGGTGACTTAGATGGGAAATGGTTTAACCATTTTCAAGAAGCTAAAGGATTCCGCTACCCAGAACTCCTAATTCATGAACATCACAATTCCAATTGGGTCAGTTATAACAAACAAGGTAGAGCTAAAATCTCAAATGTAAGTCAATCAATGGCTACCCCCTGAATCAATGTGTGTGCTTGATTGTGGATCACTCTCTCATGAAGTTTTCCTCATCTTTTGGACAACAATGTGTAAGATTTGAGCTACATGAGTTGATTTCCTTTGGCTGTTGTGCAAAGATATCCTAGGCATTGCTCCATTGCCAGTCAGGCGTCCATAGCCTCGACGGAGATACCTCTAGTTTTCTCATAGCATTGCTCTACTTCCAGTCAGGCATCCATAGCCCCAGTAGAGATACTGGAATCACCCATTCATATTGAATCCTCTTTTTCTTTTGATAATTCTTTTTCTTTTTCTCTTAGAGTTTCAAATATTTCATTTAATTCTCTTTTTCTTTTCAATATGTTAGATGTTAAACATTTGATCTGGGTTTAAAACTACCACGGACCTCATAACAGCACTTGGGAGATCCTATTTTTCACTCAAATCGTACACACTATCACCCTAGGACAAATGTACCAATACAAGAGGAGATGATCTTAGTGATTTGTGAAAGATTCAGAGGAGCTAATGAAGGTTACTTACTTTGCACCTTGTTTTCAAGACATTCCACAACTCTTATTGACAATGGGCATGAAACAACAAATTTATGAAAATATTATCCAATTAGAAAGCCTGAAAATATCTAAATCACCTCTCTCCTAATGACCAAAGTATGCTTCAAATAACAACCACCACTTGAAGATGGAAAGAAACAGAGAAACCCCAAAGGACAAAACAAAATAGAAACCAAAAGAACCAAGGAAGCAGAAAGACAAAAAGAAAAGGAAGAACAAGCAAACAACAATAGAGCTATTTACAAATAGAAGCAAAAGCAGAATATTTACAAACAAAAAAAAAAAACCATCTACAAACAAAAACAATAAAAATAGGAAAGAAAAAAAAAGACAAAACAAAGGAAAACTAACTAAACCAAAAACTAACACTAACCTATCCTAATCCTAAACTAACTCCAAAGCTGAGCTTTACAAACACAAAACTATAAAAAATTATACATTGGCTTGACTGATTTTTCATTATGTGTAGAAATCTTAACTTACTAGGCATAGTTCTAAACCTAGCAAATTTATCTTTATACTCATAAATATGAAGTTTATAGGCAATAAGTTCATTCTGAGGGCATAAAGCTTGAAATATTATCAGCTGTGGGTTCTCAGTTTTATCATGATTTACCCACAAATAGGTTTTACTATCCTCAATGCCATAATCAAACTGAAAATTATTAAAACACAGAGGATAATGAAAGGACAACCCCTGATCCTGAAGATTTCTAGTTACCAATACAGGCTTGTATTGTATGATCTCCTCTTCACGAGGTCTCAGCTCATGGAACACCACTGAATCAAGGTTCGTCTTGCAGTCAAGATATTCACTCCCCAGCATCTATGTATTCATCTCAGGCACAAAGTTAAAAATTTTCTGAATTTCTTGAGACGAAGTCTCACTTTCAACATCCTCTTGAAACATGTCATCCCCAAGGGTTTGAGAATCTGTGTCCAACTTATCACCATTGATGTCAGGGATACTGGCACATGGTGAACAAGGATTTCCTTCAAACTCCTTTGAACTCACGGAGTCAAAGTTAGGAAAGCACTTTCTCAATTCAAATTCCTACACCTTATCAACAAGGACATGCCACTTAGCATCAAATTCATCAGTGTTAAGAAAAAAATGATTAGTGGATATTAAGCAAGGACTTTGTTCCAACAACACATTTGAGCAATTAGAATCAAAATCAAGAAAATACTCCCTTATTTCATTCTCTTCATCATGTTGAAGAGATTCAACTTCTGAGATAACCTCTGGGTTGCTTTCTTGACATTCCTTTGCTTCATCCAAATGTACACCATCATGAACTTCCCCTGGGAGCACTTGACTGATCTGTATATCCACTTGAATTTCTTCACTTAAAATTTTAGGTTGGCCTTTAAGTTCTTGTCCTTGACCGCAAGGTTCACTAGCAATCTCATCTTGAAGCATATTATCTGTTCCAATCCGTCCACCACTTAAATCAGCAAAGTCATCTTCTTGTGTTAACCCATTCAGGTGTGTCTCTTCCTCATTCCCCATCATGAAAGAACTTATGAATGCATCCATGAATCCATTCTCCATTTCTATCAGTCTGCACTAGGTAGAGGAGCTTCATCAGTTGTTGAATCCATCTCACTGCAAGAATCAAGGTCATCAAAAGATAGGGAAGAATTGAATCTCCTCACACTGTCACTCTAATAATCTTGGATGGACTGATTACCATTTTCATGCATGCTAGTTGTTTCATCATCCTCATTGATGAGATACATACTCCAAGGATCTTCCATAAGTATTCCTTCAACAATGATCTGATGTATGAAATATAACTCCATTCTACCCAAGAAAACATGGCAATCCATCTGAGAATGTTGATTTGTTCGATGTATCCCACATCTAGATGGTTTAACAAGTTCTAATAATTTCAAATCTCCTAATTATTCCAACTTCTCCCTTATTCAATTTTGTGCACATGGGATATCTAGCCAATATGAGCCATGTTCCTTTGTCCATTCCTCATCATCCTGATTCTGATCATGATTAGGAGAGTTGCTAAAATTGTTGGAAGATTTCTCATGACATCAATCTCGCATTAATACCTCATCTCCTTCAAAGCCATCGTTAGTATACTCAACAAAGCTAGACTCTATATTGAAATTTTCATTATGCTCTAGATTTACATCCATTTCATGCTTTTCACCAAACAAGTCATCAAAATTATATTCTGGCGAATCAAATGTTTTATTCACAACTTCATTGTGATGTAATGGAATATGTTTTGGAAGATGACTGAAAAGAGATGAGATGGTTATAACTTCATTATCGAGTGAAGTACTTAACTCTGTGATTGGATTTTGCAGGGATGAGTTCTCCCAGTGGTCTTGTGTGCGATTGACCTAATATGGGGTGTCGGAGAATGTGGTGCTTGGAACCTTAGGAATATTATAGCTAGTTGATGAGAATGGTTGCACTTGGGCAGGGATGGTGGGTGAAGTGGCATAAGGCTGCTGACAATGGCAGTTTGCAAGAACAAGAGGATTATAACCCTGAGTTTAGCTATCTGAATTTCTAGTGTCACATCCAAATTGTGCCAATAAGAGAGATTTTTTTGATGCATCGTGCAAGGATGTAGCCTCACCAAAACCTCTAACTTTGGTTGAAAATGAGGGGTTTAAGCCCCAATAATAGTGTTCTATCAACATATAATCATCAACAACCAAATCTAAGGATTGAACCCTTTGATACATGAACAAAAATCTGTGATTAAATTGATGAACGGGTTCTAATGGTATCCTTTTTGTAGTTGCAAATTCATGTAGTGGGTGTAGAGTATGAGGATCAAACTAATCTAAAAATAAGATTTCTAGTTCCATCCATGAATAAATAGATTCTAGTGGCAGATTATCATTCCATTGCTTGGCTATACCTTGAAGTGTTCTGATGAAAAATTGATAGAAGACATCCTCATGTTGAAGCTAGAGAAGAATGAATATACGTCTGCAAGTTTCAACATGTTTAGAAGCATTTTTCCCACTATTAGGGAAAAATAAAGGAAGCCGATCATACAGGTGACTAGGGATTTCATGGAAAAATCCTGGTATATACAAAGGGCTACCCATTAGAGTTGGGTTTTCCAAGATCTGACTCACCCCAACTCACAATAATCCAAAATTATTCATAGGGCCCTCCTTCTAGCGCCAGTCTTTGTTGACGTCCCAAATGGCACAACAACATGTCGCATTATTGCTAATTTATTTCCCAAAGAGAAAGATGATCACATGGATAGATTCCAGTTCCTAAGGCCTATGTAGTTGGTTCTCAATCAGGTTGATGTCCTTCAAGACAATGTAATAGTAATGTTCAAGGCCTGGCCTGGGTGTTGGAGCTTTTGGGATTTGTTTTAGTTAAACATGGAATTCAAACCTAATTTTAACCCGGGTTTTAAATAAATGTAGTACATGACCGGCTTTTGGAACATAAATGATACTTCATCCAAATTAACCAGACCTGTCACCTTCCAAGGAATTCCTAACTAAAATTGCAGAACAAAATAAACTTGTGACTAACACACAGTTCCATTCATTCACAGTGCTAATTTCAACAACAGATTGTAAATTACCATTCAAATAAAACATAAAACCAAACTTAATTCCTTGAAAGCTTCCTAAATCAGATGATTAATTCAAGACAAACACCATTCTAGAACACAACATGAAGTAGATTTTAATCTAGCTGCTTCTACTATCAAAAAATTGATAAAAAACAATTACAAAGCTAAGGTTCACTGCACCAGATTTCAAAATTATTTCCATTACACTCAAGAAATTGAAAGATACATTGGCCTAGTTCTAATCCCACCCAAAAGTAGCACAAAGAAGCTCCTATTACAAAGGAATTAGCTAGCTTCTATCCCTCTATTCCCAGTTTTCCTAACTGCAGAAGCCTCTAAAGTTCTACCTAATCTAGATGCTTCAACCTAGAAGTTATAATCTTGTATGCTAATCCTGCCAAAGAAAGAATGCACTATATATAGAATGTTACAAAAGGAATGCGCTGTCCCTAGCACTAGGGTTTTACAAAATATCTACTTCCAGGAGTGTTGGCTCTCAGATCTTTTGAAAAGAATCAATGTTGCATTCAATGAGAAGCCCTTCTATCCGAGTCGCAAGGATGCTTGACCTTCTGTGAGGAAACTTTTTAAATCTTTTTGTAGCCGCAACATAACTCTATCTATCTCAAATCACATACTTTGAACCTCTCCTAAATTCAGCCTTGAATATTTGTAAATATCACCATTAATATTTGATTTATCTCCGTAGTCAATATAGCTATCCCCGTGAGTCACAAACCCTTCTTCGCCTCTCCTTTCTGCTATGGGACTTCTCTGGCTTGCTGACTGCTTCTCCCGGTTCCATTCATCAACCACCGTAGATCAAATGCCATCGCCTGAAGCTGGTCTGTATTGGTTACCTGGCTCTGAAAGAGTCCATCTGATTTGCATTATGTTGGCCTTCTTTCCCAGGAATAGTCAATCAGTCAAAGGGACCGATGGGTCACTCTTATGGCTCCTTCTGGTTGGTCGGGCATACACCATGCAAGCTTTTCAGGTGGTCAAAAGTGGTTTAGGACCCTGGAATGTCGCGATGAGATACTACCGTCTTCCCAATGCAATTTCATATTAACACTATCGTATATAGCATATGGCAATCGGAGACGCTTTTACGTAGTAGGTAGAACCATATCGGCCGCGAAACCCAGCCGGCAAGACTGCATCCTTTCATTGAGACCACATGGCGAAGCTTTGTTTTCTTTTGGAGTCTCCTCGACATCCTCCTTATCCTCTGAGCTCGGGCTCCTCTTTCTTCGGTGTGACCTTCATAGTCACCGAGACTTCTTGGCGAGAGTCTAAATATTCCCCGAAAACCCTTGGGGAACCTTTGTCGGCAAGACTTATGCCAACTCCCTTTCATGTCACCAAGACTTCTTTTGTATTAGCAGGAACTTTAACCGATTTATTTCACTCTCGCCGAGCTTCCTCCTTATTGTTGAGACTCTTTTGTGTCGGTGAAACACTTTTCCGAAGGAAATACCTCTTGGTGAGATCCTCTTGAGCTCACTTTCTTTCGGCAAGAGCCTGCTAGGTCGACAGGAAGTCACAGCGAAAACACCTCATTCGTTTGAAGTCTCCCCAATTTCCTCTTGTTTCTCCTCGAGCTCCTTTTCCTTTCGGTGGGACTTCACATGGTCGGGGAGACCTTATGGTGACCCTTTCATTTTCTCCCCAAGCTCGGCCTTTTCGACGAGAGTCACGGCGATGCCAGATTCCTCGAGCGAGCTCATCTCGGATGTCGGTGAGACTATAATGCTTCGGGGAGACATAACCCAAAATTCTCTTCTCTTACCGACCCCTCCTTGTTATCGACAAGATTCCTGAATGTCAGCCAGACCTCTTGGCACATACCTTTCCTCTCCCCGAAGGGACATCCTTTTGGCGTGACCTCCTTCCTTCACCAAGACCTTATGGTGATGAAATCCCCTACAACCGATACCTTTATTTCATGTCAACAAGACAATCCCACTTCGGGGAGACCTTATATCGAGCCCATCATGTCATACCAAAGACTGACCCTTCGGCAAGACCTTTGGTGATATCCCCTTTGTGTTTCTGAGACTCTGACACGTCGGCTAGACTTCATACCGAAGGTGAACTACTCTCCCCGAAGACAAACCCTCCTCAGCGATCGACAAGACCGTAGGCATTTGGTGAGACCACAAGCTGAAGAGAACAACCCCCGCCGAAGTGTATGCTTGATTGCACTAGTCGATGAGACCCCCTAGATTTGCTGAGACAACTTGGTGAAGAGAAAAAATTTCGTCGATAGTGAATCCTTTTGACAGCGGTCGGCAAGACATGGAGAAGTCACCAAGACTTCTCCCCAAAGGAAATCTCCATAGGTTCACTTTTGTCGCTGTGAAAACCTGATTCTCCCACCGATGAAGCAATATGTCGGTGAGATTTTATGGGTTGGCAAGACTGCCAGACCTCACCCCAATAGACCAACTTACGCCGATAGGAAACTCTTAGTCGCCAAGATGATGAATGATGTCTTGGCGATAAATGTCTGCATATGATTTCTGATCGTTGTGACATCGCCAGGGTCTGACAGACTTTGCCTTAGCAGATTTTTATGATCAACTGGACTGAGGAATGCATTCCAACTGAGCTTCCTTGGCAAATATCATGTGTGTGATTTAATCTTGCATTTAACAAAGAAAACCACAGTAAAGATCATATAGACAAAAGTTAATTAATAAAAATCATCATTGAAACGAATCCTATGTTAGTAAGGTGTCGTTAAATTTTTGAACAAAATGATCATACAAACAGTTTGGGTTTCAGGCCGACCTGCAGAATTTAAGCTAGGGAGGAATTTTAGAGAATTATGATTTAGGCAGATTCCAGCAGAATAAACATGAAAATTCCCATTAGAAACTTAATCCAATCATTATCAATCGAGGAACAGCATGTGAGATCTCAAAATAGCATCAATTAATCATAAAATGCATCACCATTTACTAACCAGTCCTACTTCTCGACACCTCTTCACATTCCACTAGATTCTAAGGAAATTCATGTGGGACGGATTTTTGCAAAGGAGAAGAAATTCCGGCAAACCCGGAACAAATAGGGAACAACGAATTTCAGGAAAATCTGGGGGAGAAAGAAATCTGCGAAAATCTGGTCCACATGGATTTCCTCGAAGATCGAAAATCCCTGAACAACAACGCTCAGCCAGAGTTCGAGCGAGATCTGGGAAAATCCAGATGGGGTGGAAAATCCTGAACTCAGGAAAAAACCTGAATTCCAACTGAGGCAGAACCAAAATTAGATTAGACAGAACAAAAGATAAAACATGGAGAAACAAAAGAACCCCCAAAAGCAAAGCAAATAACAGAGGCAAAGAAACCAAAAGAGAAGGGGGACCCATTTTGATCCAAATCAAAGTGGGGTGGTTATGCAAGGCATAAGAGAATTCCTTGCTCATGTATGCCTAGTCCTCTTTCTTGATACCGCATGCTCTAAAATATTCTATTTACAATGGGGTATTTATTAATTTTGAAGCAAGATGTGAACTCGTCATTATGTATGTGAAAACTAATACTTGGAATACTCACTTTTGTAATAAAGCCTGATTTGAAAGAAGTGGATGATCCTAGTTGATAGGATACTTTGGATTTATCATTCATCATGCTTGTTTCTTCTTGATCATTTGGGATATAGATTTTTTGCATGGTAGATTTTGTCTCTTCTTCTTTGACTTGATCCATAGTAGCTTGTTTATGTTTATCTTGATCCATAGTAGTTTTTTTGTGATATTTTGTGACTTGATCGATGTCATTTATTTGATTATCTATGTGTCCAAAGGAGGCAAGTGTCTCATTTTTGGAAATGGAGGTGTTTAGAGTTTGGGTAGGATTGACTTCAAATGTTTGATTATGGATGGTATAAAGGTCGATAAGCAGATCACTTTGGCTTTATTTTTTAATGGTAGGATCTTGATCAAAGATAGATTTTTCTTGGGTGACATGGTTGTATAGAAGGATTTCTTAGATAAATTAAGGATAGGATCATGGGATATAATAGTAACACAAGAAATACTTTCATCTTGACATAAAGGGGGAGTTATGATGTCATGCTTTGGATTTTACTTTTGACATGTATCCCAAGGTCTAGGAAATGGAATGTGATTTTGGAGACCATGACTAAATGTATTTTTATTGGATGGAGTTGTAGATTGGGATGGATTGGATTGAAATTGATTAGTGAATGATGGATTAGTATAGGATGTGGAGACTTGGAATAGATTGGTGGAAGGTTGGTTTCCCTTGTCAAGGTTAGGATAAGGATGTCTAATGGATGTTTTTTGTAGATCAATGGTATGGCTTGTGTTAAGTGACTCTTGGAAGTGAGGGTAGATGGATGGAGGACTAAAGCTCAGGGATGGTTGGTATGGAGAATTTATGAATTAGATTTAAAGTATAAGGCATTTTAGGCTTGACCATTGTAGATTAATTGGTATTCAACTTGACTATGAAGAATATCAAGTTAAATTACATACATGGTAGTGAGTGCAAATTAGGATGGAAAATGAGGATGATAATTTTGACTTAGAGATGATGTGGATAGCTTGACTTGGAGGATACGTAGATTTGTTTATTTTTGAAATGTTTCTAATGTTTTTGGATTTTAGATTTTTTGATATTTGTTTTGGTTTTTTAGTTTTCTATTTTTTTTTGGTTTATGGTTTTTTTCTTGCTTGATTAAGATTTAGATCTTGAATACACATTCACACATGCAAGACAATATTTGATGCAATATTTAATGAAAATTATTATGATAAGAAGACACTTCCAAGTAGGTGATCCAACAAAGCTGGTTTACAATTTCTGGGAGATTCTGATTTTTGCTAAAATCACATATTTTTGGAAAATACAATGATTTAAGCCTTAAAAAATTCCATTTAAAGTGTCCAGTTGAAGAGGTTTAGTCAAACTTCTATGGAATTAAAACCATAGATGGAACCTATTTTAAAACCATACCCTATAACAAGAGTCTCAAAATGCAGTAAAGCTCCTTTTTTTTTTTTGGGAGTTTTGGGATGGTGAATTGGTGGGAATTTGGGGGCAGGGATAATTTTAAGAATGGAATTTAGAGATTTTATTGGAAATTAATTTATTTTTCTTGAATGGCAGGGTTTTCACAAAATCAATCTATTTTGCGTGGAAAATAGAAGATTATCAATTTTTTTTTGAAAATGTAGGTGCCTTTGGATGTGAAGTCCTTGATCCAACAAAATAAATTAAATTTTGAGAATGCATACAAAATTTATGTGTTATCTGGTCCACCTATGTATAAATTGTAATTCCATTTGACTTTGAGAGGCAGTTGGGGAAAAAATGTTCAATGAAAACACTATAGAGGAGAATAGAATTGGAGCACTAGATATTGTGAATTTACAAACCCAAATTTGAAAAAATAGAGATTTAATCCTTGGAATAAAGAAATTGTATTTACTCCTGGTGGTAAATCTATCACTTAAAAATAGTGTTTACTAAAAAAACTAGTTTTCGAAGGATATGGAAAAAGAAGTGCAATCTGATTCGAATTTTTTTGAAAAAAATATATTTAGAATCTATAGACAAAATTTCACAAATCACTAGTTTGCATCATCTTCAAATTCTTCATGGTTTAACTACTATAGGTGCCAAAAGTGAAGATTTAGCTAGAAAAAAATAGTTTAGTGTCCAGTTTGGCCAAAAATTGTAAACCAGTATTGTGGTATCACCCAAGCACAAGAAAAATCCTAGCAATTATTCAAGTAGGTAGATTGGCCAATGGTCTTAAACTAGGATGCACAAGGATCTAGGGATTTCCTCCATATACCTTGAAGGTACGTGAGGCCCAATTCTATGAATTTGAAAGGAGAATAATGCCAAACAACTGAGAGGAGAGGGTAACCCACACTCCACCTTCACTTCCCAAAGGTATAAATTTCTTTGGGGCTTGGCCAAGATTGACAAGATTCTACTTCCAAGAGGCGTGTCCTTAGATACAGCCGCCGCTATTTATACTTTGCTAGAACTCTAGAGTTGAGGTTGCCCCTAGAGTGATCACTTCTCTAGGTAGCCCCCCTAAGAAGGTTACACAAAAGTGATGCAAATAATGCTTTTGATCTCCAAAATCATATGATAATGTGAGGAGAGAGAATACACATGTATTTGATCACACAAGAAATGTTCATTAACCTTAGAAATTGAAATGTGTGATGTGAAAATGAGAGTGTTGAAGAGTGCTTTTGATTCCAAAAATCATATGGAAATGTGAGGGAAGAGAATACACACCTCCAAACACAAAAAAGATCACCAAGCAATGTAAACACTTGTTCCTTTTAAGCCCAAATTGAAAGTATTGATGTTTAAGAAGACACTTGTTTTTTTTAAGACAAAATTGAAGGTTGATATTGTGAACAAGATTAATATGAAGATATGAGTTGAAAAGTGTGTACCTAAATTTTCTTTAGCTCCAATTTTTTTTCCACTTGATCCAATTTTCTTTTTGAGGAGTTTATTTTTCCACACATTAAGAAAACCGACAACAAAGCCAAAAACCTAACAAGATAATCAAGTTCACTAATATTAGAGGGTTAGATTAAAACCAAAAAAAGAAAATCAAATCTAATAATGACAATAAAAACTCCTACAAAAATATAGATTAGAAGCTACAAAATTTAACACCTTTTTTAATCTTTTTAATCTTTTTAATTTTTTTTTGTATTTTTCCCTCGTCAACAAGATTTGATTTTTTTGAAATTATTTTGACTCCAAAAATTAAAATTCCAAGAAGACACCCATCTAAAATTCCAAGAGCTTTCTTACAATGTAGAAAATTCTAAAAAAGTTCATTGATTCAAGCTCTAGATAGCAATTTTTTTGAAAAACCCTAACTTTTGAGGATATGACTTTTCATGAATTATTTTTCATCCAAATTAAAAACATAAAGAATAGATCCCTATTAGAATTCAGAGATTTATATTTTAAAAAATTCTTTTATTTTCTCTCAAAATTAATTTTCCATGAAAAATCATAAATTTTTTATAAATAATTGAAAATAGATCCAAAAAATATGATTTTTTTACTGAAAACTCCTGACATCATCTCAAACTTGCAATTTTTTTTTTTGAAAATATTTGCAACCGTTTGTGAGGTATAATCAAATCTTTTTAAAACCCTCATTTTCAAAGATATGATTTTTGTCTAATTATTTTTCATCCAAATTAAAAACATAAAGAACATACCACTATTGGAATTTAGATAGATTTCTAGAAATATAAAAAAATCCAAAAAATTTGCTAATTTTCTCTTAAAATTATTTTTTCATGAAAAATAATTAAAAATTTGTAAATAATTAAAAACAGATCCAAAAAATATAATTTTTGGATTGAACACTCTTGATATTGTCTCCAACTTGCAAAAAAAATTTGTGAAAAAATCCACAGCCGTTTGAGAGATATGATCAAATCTTTCCAAACCCTAAGCTTGTGTCTCCAACCCTAGCTGCAAGATGTTAGTCTCCAAATTTTTGCACAAAATAACAATATAAGATTAGGAAAATCTGCAAAAATTCATTTCACAACAAGTTCACCAATGTAATCTAGGGTAAAAATCTAGGTTACTGTAAAATAGCATAAAAACTAACCCTAAACCAACAATAGAGCACAAATAAGCATAAAAACATGAAATATAATCAATATCACCATAAAGTCTTCATGCCATCAATGCTTCACCTCATTGCCCTTCTCCATTTTTCTTGAAATGTACTTGATGCCCTCAAATTTGAGTATGCACTAATAAGCCTATGAAAATGACTAGAAAAATATTGAACATTGTTGTTTCACACTAGTAACATGTAATTGCTTATGAACTAGATATATATCAGATTAACTAGCATAAGATGTCTAAGATGTAGATAGACTAGATGTAGAAATGACAATGATAGGGTCTTTTATAGAAAAGAAAAATTTGAATGAAGGTCTGAGATTGGATGTCAATAAGATGTGTCAATCAATGGCCAAGAATGAAAGTTGTATGAAATAGGGTTAGCGAAAAATTAGGGAAAATGACAAGGATGAATAGAAAAGCTAGGATTTGAATTATAAAGGAATTCAATCAAAGGGCTACAGAATTAAATGAGATATCAGGGTGTAAATAGCACAGAATAGTAAGTTGGAACAAAAAAGGGGGTTGAGGAGAATTTTGAAGTAAATAGTTCAGTAATAAAAATATTATTTAATTATAGAGGGTTTATCTTGACAATCTAATTTTAGATTAAATATGGAATTTAATTCAAAATGAGAGAAAGATATAGAAAAATTAGTATGAATTAAATATTAGAAGTTATTTAATTTAATAGCGAAAAAGGCTAATGAATAATTAAATAATTGAAATAATTATTTAATTATAGTTGAAAGTGGTAAATAATTAAATAAATAAAAATTATTTAATTATAGTAGAAAGGGACATTAGTGACATGATTAAATAAATAAAATTTATTTAATTAATCAAAGAGAAAATAAAAGATAGTAATGAATTAATTAAATAATTAAAATTATTTAATTAATAGAAGACTTATGACATTAGACAAGGGAATTGATAAGGAAAAATGGTATTAGCAGGTTTAGGATATTTTTCAATGTCTCCAAGCATAAGTTCTTTTGTACAACAATTCAACATACCATCTCTTGAATATAACATCTTTGAACATATCTCACCAACATATTTGAACCACACATGCATAGCATCAACATAGAAGAAACATGGATTACATCCCAAAGAACATTTTGAACCATTGAACAATCCTTCATCACAATATTTTCTCTTTTCTTCAAATTTTCTCAAAAGAAATTAGAAACTAAGCACTAGAGACATCATCTTAGCTTCTCACATCATAAAGATAGCTCCATGTACTCACAACAATTCCTCAATATCTCAACTATGCATGCATACCCAGAAAATTCAATTAACACCTCTTATATCAACCATTTGACACCAATGACAACACATGCTTATTGACATCAAGGACAACACCAATCTTCTCATACTTGCAACAAGTTGTAGCTCAATCCAAGAATTTACATTCCAATCATTCCTATGTGGTGGGTAAACCAACAAAAGTGGTTTACAATTTGAATGAGGAAGGAAAACTTGAAAAAAATAACCCCATGGAAAAATTTTACATTTAAGGGGTTCAAACGAACTAGATGGTTCAAATGAACCAAAAAAGGGTTCGCTCGAACCAGGGTTTGAGTGAACCCATTA
>VDFB02017837.1:0-17977 GCA_007258455.2 Sequoia sempervirens
CAAGGAGATGAGATCTGAGTGGTTGTAGATCTGAAGTTAATTCAAGGAAGATTGAAGGTGATTTCCTCATTCATGCATCAAATCCCTACAAGTTCACAAGTTAGAAAATCTGCATTTTATCAGTAATAGATGAACTTTTGAAAATCAAACCTAGAGGAAAGAAGTTATAGGTTGGTGTCCTAAAATCTACATTTTTAGACCTAAGGAAGGAAACACAGATTCTAGGGTATCCTTGTACCCTAGACTAGAAAGAATCAACTAAAATTCACAAGTTAGGTGCATGTGTGTTTATCCTCATTTTTAGACTTTGATTTTGTCTTCTTGTTTCTAGTTTGTCATTATTCACAACATAATGCTACATTTTTCATAGTTTACATAGTTACATCATTGAATCAAATAAAAAATATAATCTCTAATGCCATCAAATAATTAGATCCAAGGATGATTGACTAACCTTTTAAGTCACAATTCAATCTCATACAATTTTCAATCTTGATTCCAGTGTTTCTAGAAAAGTTTTAAATTTCTAGTGATCTACCATTAGACTTAGGATCTCCTTTTCCAATTAAACATTTCGGAGAACCTAATGTATATTACACTTGCAATTTTTTATAAAATTTTATTGTATAAAATATAAAAAAATTATTCAAAACCTAGATTATTTGAAAATATCTTGTTGATAATTTGTATTTATTTTCAAAAACCTAGATATCCATTTTCATTAGTTTTTCATCATAGAAAATTGCAAAAAAAAAAGAATTAAATTGAATAAATTTTTAGATCTGATTTTCCTCATTTATGGCTTAGATCTAAGTTATTTTCATTGATAAAATTAGTTATAAAATTATTCTATTATTTATGCATGCATATTTTAGTGAAAAACATTGAAAAAGTGAAAAAAGTACACAGTATTTTTATTTAAAAAGTTCAAAACCATTGCTCTTTTGTATTTTTTGGAAAAATAATTCAATTACTATATTTGATCTCTATATATTATAATTTTAAAGTATTTAATTTCCCTAAAAATATCAAAAAATTGCATGCATATATTGCTTCATAGAGAAAAAAAAGGTTTTCATGCATTTCCAAAAATCTATTCACTTCGAGACCTAAACATTTGAGACATAAGAACTTTAGATATAATTAATGATTTCTAGATTTTATTTTTTTCAAAATTACCTGCCCAGTCTGGGGAGTCCTTGTGTGCATCTCTACTAGTTCCCTCTATCTAGATTTGGTTCTTGTTTTGGCACTATATTCTATAAAGAGTCTGATTTTGTTGTACATCAATAGTTTGATTCATAGGGAAAATAATAACATGTTTCCTTTGTTACAAAGATGGTTGTTGTTATACCAAAATATCAACCTATTAATGCCTAATACAACCACCAAATTTAATGGGTCCATAGGAGGTGGTTAATCCATGTCACAAACCTAACCACTGCACTGGACAATACAAGGAGACCAAGGTCACACACCTTGCAACAATCTCCCCAACGAAAGCGAAGGGTTCAAACCCATCACCTAGGTTCTAATACCAATTTTTTCAAAGACAGTTGCCAATTCACCAAAATATTTACCTCTTAATTCCTTCTACAACTACCATAGTTAATGGATTCACGAGAGGTGGTTAAGTCATGTTAGTAACTTGAGCATTATGCTACATAGCACAAAGAGACCAAGGGTGCACACCTTGCAACATCCTTTTCAAAGACATGGTTCTGATATGACAAAACATTGCTTTTCTCCCTATAGTTTTTATACCTATGATAACATTGTGAAGGAACAAAATACAATTATTGACACATTTATCCCTAATCCTCATTATTCTCCTATCATATGATCCCCTACATATGATATTATTTTAGTGAAAAAGGATGCAATCATTGATAATCATGAAAATGATGTTTGTTCTTCTCCTGATATCTCACCTACTTGTGAAGAAGGTAGTTTGGTGCAAGATGATCCAATCATTGAGATTCATTAGAATCATATTTGTTTCTCTCCCTTAACTTCTCCTACTTGGGAAGATATTTTGACACAAGAAGATGAAATTATTGATACATCTATTTCAAAATATAGTAGGATGGATTGGATGGATGAAGACACTAAATTGATATTAAATCCCCCATCGATAGAAGATCATCAACAAGTAGTTAACTCAATTGATATTATGAATGAATAATTGACTATTGGATCTTATTTAATTATGGGACATTATAAAAATCCACTAATTATTTGACCTCCAAAATCCCCTCTCATTATAGGACCTCCTAATCCTCATAGACATATCATCAACTTTGCAAAACAACTCACTACTAATCATGCACAACAATATTTGTTGAAGCAACCATGTTATCATGCAATTCCTCACGCATATAACACTAGAAATAATAAGAAAACAAAGTAAGCACCAATATGAATCCAATTATCTCAACCATATATTCCACCCCCACCTAGTATTCCTTATCATAGTGGTAAATAATATGATATTTTGAGAACCATTATAATACTCTAGAAAATATTTCCCTTTTTGAATTGATTCAATCACTACATACCATAGCATGCTCCAAGAGGCTTTGTAAAAGATTGATATCTAATGCCCAGTCAAACCAAATGATGTAGCAATCTTATTTGAGTCTACGAAGGAAAAAAAGTTGGATATTACATTCTCACATCATGAATTACCCTCACTTGAGATAAAGAAAAACATGAAGCTTTACTGATAGTGGTGGTCATTAATAAAGTTTGGGTTAGGTGCACTCTCATAAATAATGGATCAAATCTTAATTTTTGTAGCATTGGTATCATAGGTAAAATTTGCATGGATAAGAATCTCATGTAAACCCTAATGGTGTTTATATTAGTGGCTTTGACAATGTCAGTAGGTGACCAATTAGGGATAATCATGCTACTCATCAAGGTAGGACCCATGGTTTTTCCTACCCCCATCCATATCATGCTAGGTCATCTTTCATATAATCTTCTCCTTGGTAGACTATGGATTAATACCATGAAGGGAGTCTTGTGTGCTTTTCACTATGAGATGAAGTATGAATATAATAACCAAATATATAAGGTAAAATTAGATGAACAATGTTATAATACTTTGATCCCAACTTCAAATGTAGAACCGATAAACATCAAAGATAATCATGATTATATTTAACGTAAACAAAAATTTTAGATGATAATTGGGGTTTGTTAGATTTGAAAGGAATATTTTTTTTGCTCTTCTATGATAGGGAGATAAACAACAAAACTCAAATGCTCTCATTCAAGAAATACATAAACCATAGAGAGCTCATCCTCAAGTGTGCAAAGGAGAAAGAGATCTTGTTGTAGGGTTGTTTTGCAGAATGATTGTAAACTAATGAGGGGTTGAACACCAAGATAGGCCTTGGAAAGACAAATGTAATATAAGATGTAATGCTTAACCCTAATTTGATGCAATCATTAACTAGATGACCTAGAAATGGATGCAAAATATAATTTAGAAAGCAACAAGATGAAATGTGTGCACCTGGAAACTTGGAGAAGACTTAATAGAGGTTTGAATTGCTGAAAACACTTATTTTAAGGTTGACTAGGACTTGTACACCAGTCTAGGTGATTTTCTCGCAAATCTGGATTTTTTTATAGAAACTGTAATCTAGCAAATGGGTATCTGAAACTGTAAAAACCTTAAACTTGACCTAAACTGGGACTCATATGCTAGAACTGGTGTATTAGTCCAATTAGGGTTTTTTGAAGGTTCAAATTTTAAATCTGGTCTTTAAGGTCTACTCTGCACTTCCTAGTTAATTTCCAGATTTGAAACCCTTATTTGCAACCTATAGAGTCTGCCAAGTATCTCTAATGCAAGGTGACAAATTTGACAACTTCAAACACTTTGAAATTTTTTGCCAACTTTCTCTTTAATGTACCTTCAACCTAAACTTGCAAATCACACACTAAAGAGAGGGAAAAATGTTGTTTTGTTAGTGAATAGGGGTTTTCCTTAGTCAAACCCCATTTTGGTAATCAAACCTTGAAACTAAATGAAATAGGAATGGAGAATGATGAATGAACAAAATATGATGTTGCAACTCACCAAACTATAGAAATAAGGTGTTGAAAACATGTATGAAGTGGCTCAAATGGATGTAGATCTTGAATCTTGCTTGAATAGGATAAATCTTGAATGAAATGATAGCTTGAATCATGAAACCCTACATCACAATTGCTTGTGCAAAAAAAAACATGATGCATGAAT
Source organism: Sequoia sempervirens (assembly GCA_007258455.2). Lineage (NCBI taxonomy): Eukaryota > Viridiplantae > Streptophyta > Pinopsida > Cupressales > Cupressaceae > Sequoia > Sequoia sempervirens. The sequence goes on from VDFB02017837.1 coordinate 4,256, forward strand.
ACTTTGACATGATACTTGATGCTTGAATAATGCTCTAAAACGATCGATAATTTTCCCTTGAATGTGTTGGTTGTTTTAAAGAACTAAGAAAATCTCGCTGAGAATCTATGAATTTTCTAGATTCAATTCTTGAATACTTAGGAGGTGATTGGCCAACGAATGAGAGGAAGCTATAATGCTTCCATCGTGCACTTTAGGCTTTGCAAAACATAGAAGGGTGATCCTAAAATGCATTTCCTACAATTCTCTAGACAATTATATCACACATTGTATATTAAACAAATATATTCTCACTGAAACACTAAATAGATGAAATCATCCATGAAATTAGAACTTCCTTTAACATGATTAAACATCTAAAGCTGAGAATACCACATAATACCAACTCCACACAATATAAATTGATTGTAAAAAAAATTATGAATATTTTTCTCAAATTGAAACATCAAAACCATAGGAAATGCACTAACACCTATTAGATTAGTGTGTTATTTTAGGGCAAGAAGTCAAATCACAATAAATTGAATTATAAGGTAAATTTTATTTCAACTAGGCATGATCTATGTGAAATTTCATTGCAACACACATATCAAATGCTCAGATTCTATGACTACGTATCAAATCCACTAAATAATCATACGAACTCATGTTTTAGTCAAGGTATTTTAACTGATTCATTAAATCATATTCATAATTAAAAAAAATTCATTTCAAAGAACAATGAAAATTAATTAATGATCATTGATCATTTTTTCATTAATTATTCTTATGAAATGTTATAGATGGAGAGACAATAGACTCAGAGGTTTTCATTGTTCATTCATACATGCTTGAAATACCATACAATTGACAAAACTTATTCACTTGACACAAAACCTAAGATAAAGACTCAAAGTATATTTTATTTGTGTTATCTCTTTACATTTTAAGATCTAGAACTCAAAAGGAGATGCACACTAGTGGACCATAATTCCTCTTTATAAGAAACAGGGGAGCAAAAAAAGCTTCAAGCTAAAAGTACACTTGTCACATTTTAATTTGACCGCTATAACATATATTCCATTTATAGTTATATTTTCATTCTTAGATGGAGGGAAACATATATGAGATAAAATTTATTCCCATTTGTTGAAGAAGTTATGCCTACCTTCCAAAAGGAACTTTCATGTGTTGTAAAAACTTTACATCTTCCTCATGAGCCCAAAAGTTAACCACGTCCATGCCTAGTCAACAAATATTCAAAAAGCATGAAAAGAAAAAGAAAGAAAGAAAACTAGCTCATCCAAGTCATGATTTGTGTCATCAACATTTATGATAGGGAGAGAAAAATATTCTGCAATACTTCAACATTTGAGCAGTATCTACAGTCAATATTTCAACATGCATTGTTAGTTGTGGAGCTTCACTCATATTCATTTATGTTGCCCTCTTGAAAATTACTGCTCCAATCTCCTTTTCCAAATATTTTATGACTTTAGGCTTTCCTATTTTGGGAGCCATAGATCAAATGGCAAGTGTATGCAAAATAGGGCTAAAACCTAGGGAAAAGATCTTACTGTCAAAAACCTCCTCAAAGATAGAGGCATCAAGATTCTTCCTAATTTCATCTAGTGCAATAGCAAATGATATGTCACATCTAGGCAACAAGAGTGCTCCACTTCCTTTCACGAATGCCCTTGCTTCTTCTAGTGACATGCTAGCAATTTCTTGTATTATTTTATTTTCCTCCTCCTTTTCATCTTCTTCTTGAAAGGAGGGGTTAACTTTCTCCTTAACTTATTCAATTCTTCTTTTAATGTCAGAGCTTTTGAAATGAATGAAAAACTCCTTGAATTCTTTGGTCTTGAAAAAATCATTGTCGAACACAAAAAATAAGAATAGGCTTTTATTCTAGCATCATCATCCTCATCCTCATTGTATTCCCACTTTGCAACCATACTAGGGGGAACCACTATATTCAATGCATCATCCCTATCTTCAAGGAAAGATTGATCCACTTCTTGCTCAATGGGAATGTGCTCTCTAGATTCCTTTGTAACTTGAGCCTCACCAATTTTATCTCTCTGAGTAGTTCACTAATGGAGTGACAACATGCTATCCACTCATCTCTCTTGCTTCCATAAGGTTGCTTGGAGCAAAAGATTGAGTCAACTAGCTCCTTAACTGAGCATCATGGTTTTCCTTGGCCAGCTTGGCTCTAACCTCAACCTGCTTCACTTTCTCAAAGAAGCTTATGTCATTAAAGTCACCAAGCATTAATTTTGCCTTCACGAACTTATCTTCCACTTGTTAATAATGACTAACATAGAAAGGGTTTTCCTTTAGAATCTTCTCTTAAATTACACATATCTTTCTTCATGCATTCTTCCTTGCATGAAATTCTTCATCAGTACATAAATTCTTGATCACATCCTCCTAAAAGAGAAACTGATGGGGATTTTCTCCCAACCCACTGACTCTTCTTTCAGTAGAGATCACCTCCTCAAGGTCACTGAATCTACTGACCTCTTGACTTAACCTGTAGTTGTTTAGAAGAGACCCAAACCTCTCAATACCCTCCTTTGAGGTGCAACTGAAGTACGTGAACTCCTCATTAGAGTTCACAAGGGATACATTTCTTATCTTTCTAAAGTGCTCCTTGTCTATGGAATCCATCTACCACATTGCTTCCATAAATTCTTGTCTATCTGACACATAAATTGGAAATTTGTGATGTGGTACTGGGGTTCCATAAACCCTAATTGTTGTGTAATTTGTATGAAGGTAGCAATATCTACAATTGAATTTTTGTTTAGTTTCCTCCTCCTACTACAATGGCCTCAAAATCTCCTTGACACCTTGTGAAATTCTTTGTGGGGGATTCAAACCCAGCTGCTCAAGCACCAAGGATTTCAAAACATTCTGAAACATATTGCAATAAGAATTGTTACAATGCACATCCCAAATATGTGTCCACATCTACACTGGTAATTCATAGTCCATGTCATATCTTTCTCTTAACCTTATATAATTTCTCATCACGTTTTTACTCTTCCATAGTAGTAAATTCATTAATAGAGAATAGTGTCTGCAAGACAATGGATAAGTGTCATCTTTCAACTTCACTAGGTTCTCATGCAAATGCTTAGCAATGTAGGAAGCATAAGTCCAAACCATGTTCTGATACTTTTGCTGAATATCAATCACTAAGGTCATCAGAGCAATATCCATCTTAATGTCATAATCCTAATTCAAGACTTGACATATTGCATAATTGGTGTTCTTGAAGTGGTCTTCAAAGTTAACACAATCAAATGGTTCCATTTCAAGGGGGATAAAAGGAACACCATTTTTCTTCAATTTACACCTCCCATGTATAGGAAAAACACCCTTCCTGTACCAAAATTTGTTCTGTTCATACTCATTGTATAACTTGTAGAAATTAATGGACTCAAAGGCAGATGGATTCTATTGAAATACTTCCATTATCTGGCTTGCTAAGATTTCCAACATGGGAAAAATGACAAGGAATCTCTTAATTTTTCTATTCAATGAATCATAGCATCTATCCAATTCTAACATCAAGTCTACCTCCTCAAACACATTTTGGCGCACACCTATGTCACACACCCATATGTTGTAGGCAGGGCAGTTCCCACTTCTTCTTTTGAAAGCATAGTAAAAAAATACTAACCACTTTGTGGCACTACAATATCACAAATCCTAGAGGTGGCATCCTCAAAATGGATAGTCAGGAAACCCTCACCAGTCTTTCTCTTCCCCACCTTCTTTGTTTCCTCCTAAGCCGAGTCCTTAAGGGGTTCCTCCATGAACCTAGGATGATCCTTCTTTACAGTTTCTTTCTTTTTTGGAGCTCTTATATCTTCAGGCTTGGGCTAGTCATCCTAGGGTTTGGGTTTTTTAACCCGTTTCTGAGTAGGTTTTCTTTCATCTCTAGCTCTAGACCCACTAGGCTCACTCATTATTACTTTATAGTAAAACTAGAGTTTTCCAACTAATAAGAGATTATACCTTAAGCTCCTTAAAGTCATAGGGTTCAAAATAAAAACAAAAATTCTTTCTTTTTTACCCCAAACCCTGTGAGTAACAACTTCAATTTCTTCTGAGCAAATGAAAATGACAACTTTGAACACAAACCCTAGCCAATTACACAATTTCCTAAACTACTCAATACACAAACTACCATATGGGCCAAGAGATTACCCTACCCGAGAGAATACCTGGTGATGGCACCTTCAAAATTTTCAAATTTTAAGTGCCTTTGTTCAAAAAAGTTGATTTACACACTAAGAGGTGCCCCTGAAAATTTTTCCCAAGTGGCCTAATTTCGAGGGTCACCATTCAGAGCTAGTTGATTTTCATGTGAAATGAATTGGTGCTTTCCATTCTCCCCACATTCATATGCTCCCTATTTTTTTTTCAGAGTCTCATGATTAGATTTGATAATTTTACCAGGTCAAAAGAAAATGTAGTTTGTTCACGTTTTGCTTTTACATTTTCAAAATGTTTCAAGGTGGTCAATTTTGACGCTCAATATCTTTTGATGAATCTGGGTTGAAGGAAATCCCCCTTCCAAACATACTCAATGTAATCAAATGAACTAGTGTGTCTAGTGGCAGCTACCCAGGAGGTGATTTGGTATTTTTCTAAGATGGCAACTTGGTGAGCCCTAATTGGTTTTGAACAGGTGCAAGTGTAGAAAAGTTTGATTAAACCACTTTGGATATTAATATCTTACACCTCAAGATGGATTTTTCCAATCCATTTGTTGCATTGAATTTTTGGTTCAAATGGTAATATACATGCTTAGTTTTAGGTCCCTTTTATGAGCTCTATTGGGTTATTTAATTGTCTTTTGACAACAACATGGCCAAAAATGGTGTTCTATAAAGTGTCAAATTTTGTAAATCTAAGGACAAGCCATTTCTTTGTTTAGTTTGAAATTTTTAGAGCTGCATTTTCATCAAAATTTGATATCATATGATAGATTATTTTAATACATATCTATTGCGGCGAACACGTCCCAAGGGCTAGTTTACAAAGGAGGTACTTGAATTTTAAGGGTTGGGAAAAATTTGAGGAAATGGGTTTTCTATAAATAAATTAAAAATTCCATACACAAATTTTTACGGCTCCAAGTGTCTTAGTTTTCCTACAATGAATATCCCCTATTTTGGTCATAGTTGAAATGAGAATTTTACTATTTTCTAATGTTCAGATTACAAATGTTTAAATTATTTTAAGTATTTTAAATACTTATAAAAGGAAAAAGAGGGAAATTAAGGCATGTTTTAAAGTCTTGATGTTTTATAAAGTTTAAAATTTATAATCTATTTTATTCACAACAACCTTGTCCGTGAGCTTGAAGCACAGTAGTGTTGCCATGAGCAAGTCTCATGGGGAAGCGAGGACTCCTTTATGGGGTATCTTTTGCATTTGAATGTTGTTTAAAAGGTTGCATTTAAATGAGCAAGGATGTTAATTTGACAATGCAATGGAAATTTCTACACAATAGGGACATCATGAAAGGTGGCGTACATACTTGGAGATGTTTGCACTACTAATAAGTGGGCTGCCCTCATGTTTTCTAAGGGATTCAATTTGAATAATTTGCAAATGTAATTTTTTTTGTTTACAAAGAATGGCTTTCTTTTGCAGTAGGAGATAGAGTTGCAAGTTTACTACTAAATACATTTACTTGGTTTCCATGATCCAATGAGAAGCTACAAAGTAGAAACAAAGGTTTTTTCCATGAGCCTGCAAGGAATAGGGATAACGTCAGAATGAAGGCATGGGAAAATGGGGAGAAGAGATAGGGTATTTTAATAAATCCAATCTTAACTATTGAAAATCTTTATTTAAAAGCTTTAATTTTTGTTTGCCCGTGAGCCCAAGAAAAAAAATGTTTTCGTCACCAAACAATAATGGGGGCACGGGGATTGGTTGCTTCTTAGAAATATTTTAAACCTTAAAAATATTTCATATCCTTGTTTTATGTTTTCCCCATGAGCTCGAGCAAGTTATTGCTTCCGTCATCAAGCAACAACGGGGAGGTAGGGATTGGCCATGGTGGGGCCAGTTGAATGCTTTTTAAAGTTTTCTAAAATTTTAAAAAGCTACCAGAGGTGGTGAATAAATGTTGTAAATATTTTAATAAAATATTTTTCGTGTAAAACAAAAGGAAAAAAGTTGCTATGTTATGTTGGGCATTAATTTTAAAATGAAAAGTAAAAGTAAAATGAGGGCCATGGGTGAAAGTTTGTTTGCCCGACAGTATAAAATATTTGTAGCCTTCATATTTTTATAATGAGGCAATTATTTAAATAAGAGGTGAAAGTGAAAAGGGCATAGGAGATATTTTTATAAACTGAATAATATATTCACTGTGTGAAAGTTTTTCTAGAGAAGAGTTTCATAGACAACACCATTTTCGCACAATAGGTAGAAAATGAACAAAGAGGTAAAATCATTTACAGAAAAAGTTATTTTTCAACAAGAGAATAAAGAGGAATGATGACTTTTCAAGTTGGGGAATATTTTTTCTATTGTAGAGCAGCAAGTCCATGAAGCATGACTCAGACTACAAATTAGGGCTTTCTCTTTAGGTCGAGTGGACAGTTCTTCATCAATGATCCTGAGTTTTCCAAGTGTCTAGGTATGTGTGGGATCATGATGGGCTAAAAGTGGCAATATGATGGGTATGTGGTGACAACCTTTTTTTTACCCAAAATTGATGAAATGAAAAGGATTTTTAAAGGAGATTCTTAGCATTCCACCAATATAAATTATGCTTTAATTTGAATTTAATAAGTAATTATTATTCATTTTCTATTCAAATTATGACTAAAGTCTGATTGATAGGTGATTGAAAAAATCTATAACTTTCAAATGGTATCACATTTTTGAATCAAAACATGTGTCACATTCTATGCTTCACATACTATAGGATTAAAAAAGGAAAAAATGAATTTCATGAAGTTTTGACTAAGTTAATGGTTAGACATATGAGTTTTTATATTTTTTAAAATTTGTAATAAAAAATCATAATTAATTATTTAATTGGAAAAAATTACAAAAAATGCATCACATCGGACATGAGTCCTCTACTTAGATCTAAAATAATATAAATAAATATTATCATTTTATTGTGGTTAGGGTGGTTAGAGACACCTACTTATTTTATCAAATTTAAGTACTACTTTATTGAAATTTCAAATTTTTACCAAATAGATATCTTTTTTAAAAACCTAGTAGGTTAAAAACTACATTCAATTTTTTATAGATTCTATTCCTACATATTTTTGAAATAATATAGATAAACTTATTCAAATTTTTATGTGAAGTTTCCTAACTCTAATTTTTGTGATTTTTTGGCCACTTAAGGGCCTATTTTTTCCATGATGATCCTGCACATACCCGTCTTCTTCTGATGTGAATTTAGGTTTTTCTTTCTCCTTAAGTGCAAAATTCTAATTCATTGTAAGATTCAACTGTTTTGGAATTGTTCAGAGTGAACATTGTAATACAAAACACTTCAGAGTTAAGTCTTAGGTCTTGAGTTTTTGTCAATATGTATGTATTTCTGATAGCAATATTAGCCTAATAATATAGAATGGTGAAAGTTTGAAACCATTTTCTCTCCTATGTATTGTTTACTTTTGTTCTTGATTATTAATTCAAGGAATTGACGTAAATGCTTGAGTGAAGTTGTTGCTTTATGTTAAGCTGAGTGCTAGGATTCTGATAAGAAGTTATGGTTGAGATGCTATGTTGAAATACTATAATACAATATCTTCAAATCTTAGATGATGCTATGTATTAAATTGTTATTAGGTTGCACAGATATTGAAGTTGCCTCCATTCCAATGGATGAAGCATTGATCTAAGTGTGTTATTCTTGTTTCAATCTGTTGATTAATTCAGTAGAAAATCACAAATTTCAAATTAAATCACTTATCAATCTCAGTTTGTTTGTGTGTTGAGATCATTTTATTACATCTCTCATGTTTGAATTAAACACTGCCATGAAGGTTAGCCAAACCTTTAAGGTACTATGTCTTTCAAAAAATTGAAGGAGAAACATCAGCTATGAATAACATAATCAAGAGTTATTTTATTTGTCTCCATTGAATTCCAGTGGATGTTTACTTTTGTTCTTCCTTATAAATTCAAGGAATTGATGTAAATTCTTGAGTGAAGCTATTGGTTTATGTTAAGATGAATGTTAGGATTCTAATAAGAAGTTATGGTTGAGATGTTATATTGAAATACTATAATATAGTATCTTCAAATCTTAGATGATGCTATGTATTAAATTGTTATCAGGTTGTACAGATATTGAAGTTGACTCCATTCCAATGGATGAAGCACTGATCTAAGTGTGTTATTCTTGTTTCAATCTATTGATTAATTCAGAAACAAATCACAAATTTCAAATCAAATCACTTCTCAATCTTAGTTTGTTTGTGTGTTGAGCTCATTTTATTACATCTCTCATGTTTGAATTAAAAACTGCCATGAAGGTCAACCAAACATTTAAGGTACCATGTCTTTCAAAGAATTGAAGGAGAAACATCTATTTATAGTGTATTTGGTACATTAGCACACAAGTATATATTAATATACTGTTGGGATTACCCTCCATGGTTTAATAGAGCCACAAGTGTTGGAGATTTTAGTCTTTAACAGAGTGGAAATTGTTGAGTGTTATTTTCCCATTCAAGTCACCAACAGATTGGCAACTCTACTGGGAAGAGCTCTAGTGTTATCCATTTGAAAAAAGTCATATTGTTTGTTGATCTGTAGTTTTGGGTCAGATGATCCAAGGACCTACATACTTGAAGGAGATTGCTGCAATGTTTCTAATGTATTCTTAAAGTCTAGTGTTGTATTAGTGGAGAGAACTCATAAATACTTAGATCCTAGAAGAAGCTTTATGCTGATTGAAGATCTTTTCCTCTTTCAAAGAGGTGGCGACTCTACATAAATTTCTACATCATTAGAAGAGTTGGTTGTAGCAATTTTTAGGTATTATTCTATTGTAATATTTTTGTAAAAAGGTTTTAAACAAATGTTCTAGTTGATATTGTCCCTTATTCAGTATTTTAAGATAGTAGTAGAAAGGGCAACAAGAAAGTAGGATATTCTGAAAAGGATATTTAGAAGAAATTAGTTGTAGAGGGAATAAGCTTTTATTTGCAAATATTTATTGTTGTCCTAGTTCTCCCTCTACAAGCTATAATATCATACCTAGAACACAATGATGTACTCAAAGGATGGTGTTCACTAGTGAGAGTTATGACCCTTTGGATTTTAGTAAAATCCAGGGTTACCCACATTCTATCCCAAGAAGAATTCATGAATGTTTGCCTAAGTTTAGAGGAGGTTTTAAAGAATCAACATCAGAACATGTACAAGGTTTTCTTGATGTGATGGAAGATTGTCAGATTGAAGAAGAGGACGTTGTCATGAAGCTTTTTGTAAGAAATTTAGAAGATACTGCTGAATATTGGTTTTCTAGTCTACCAATGCCTTCCATATGTTCATGGCAAGAGCTTGAGAAACTGTTCATGGATGAATTTGGTGAAGTGAATGATATCTACTTGTCTGGAGAAATAAATTAGCATACCCATGAATAATATGAAGAGAAATATGAAAAATGAGGTTGAACCTGTGTCATATATTGATCCATTGTGTGATATTGAAATATTGGAGGATGAATCCATCTATGATTTTCATGATAGATTCATGAAAGTTTAGCTTGATATACCAGAATCAGAAAGGCTTGATGAATCATTTTGCATTGATTTGTTCTGTGAGAATTGTGAGTCAGATTTGAGTACTATTCCTACTCACTTGAAGCCCCCTAGTCTTAAATGCATATTTCAATTGCTTTCAATAATTGAGGAAATGATAGAAAAATATGGAAGTAATCTCCTAACTCAATTATGTAATGGTATTTTTTCAAAACTTAGTCCAATGGATGCAGATGACTAGAAAGAGACAATGATAATGCATCATGTAATGATAAGAGTTGTTTTCTGAAAAACCCATGGAGAAAATGTACCCTAATGAAGATTGCAGCCATAATGGTCATGATGAAAGAGATGAAACATCTGAAGTTTCTTCTATTTTCTCTAAAAATGAATAAATAGAAGGAAGATTTTTTGTATTAGATAAAGGTTGCAATGATGTAGATGATACTAAAAGTGTTTTATCTTCTATGGACTTTGAATATAAAATTGAAGATTATGTTGATTCTAAAATTTCTTATCTTCATGATGAGAACAATGGTGTTGTAGATGGAAGTTTGCAATTAGCTAGACAGCATTCTTGTCTAGATAACACTTTTGAAGCCTCACTATTGCATGATGATGGATATAAATTGGATAAAAATTTTGAAGAGGAAATGTGTGATCAACAGTGTTATGATGCAAATGACAAGGAGTGCAATGGATTTCATTTGGAGAATTCAACCACAAGCATCTACAATGAAGAAACCATTGATGGTTTTCAGTTTGACAGTGAAGAAGGTAGCCTTGTTGATTGTTACAATAGTATGAATGAAGAAGGAGATATGTATGCAAGAGATTCAGTGGATGAATTGGTTCAAGTAGTTTCTTATGACAAGAATATATATGTTAGTAATGATGAAAAAGGAAACCCTTTCTTATTTGATCCTTCACTTTCTTCTACTCCTTTTTCAGATTTTGAAGTTACCATTGAATTTCTACATGAGGATAGCATTGATTTAGTTGTACATGAAAGTGAAGATATAGTGAAAAATATTGGTACAAATAATGGAAATTTTTATGATGAGTTTGCACTTGAAGAATGTGATTGTGTCAATCACATGGATGGACGTGAGGATCTTTTTTCTAGATTAGCAACTCATAATTTTCCTCATTAGCATTATACTTCATATTTTCATGTTGATCCAATAGGAGGTAATACTAAGTATTATGCTCCTGGAAACAATGTTTTTGTTTGGAATGCTCATTGCGAGGAATCTATTATAGAGGTAAAATCTAATTCATCATATTGTACATATGAGGTTTTCTTATGCGCTAATATGATGAATGTAGATGACCTTGTCCATGAACATGAAGTGGAGAACATTGTTTGGGATGTTGACATTTATTTTGAATCCCATGATTTAAATGTGGATAGTGGATTTGTGGGTGTTAATGATTCTTGTTTTCAAAAAATTGAGGCATGTAATAATGTGACTAACTTGTATTGTTCGGATGATGATACACTTGACTATGATGCAATTCAAGTGAAGGAGTTTCAAATGTCTGAGCACTCTTTGCTTGACACATACAAAGATTGCACACTATTTCTAAAGGATGATGTCTTCTCTGAGCCTGATCATTGTGAGGGAATCAGTAAATATGATAGGGTTGTATTTTTAGATAGTCTTGATCACTATATTCACATTTTGGGTATGTGCAAGATCATCATGGAAAAAATAGGCCCTCAAGTGGCAAAAAATTCAGAAAAATCAAAGTTAGGAAACTTCACGTAAAAATTTGAATAAGTTATCTATATTATTTAAAAAATATGTAAGAATAGAATCTGTAGCAAATTGAATTTAGTTTCTAAATTACTAGGTTTATTTAAAAAACAAAAATCTATTTGTTGAAAATTTGAAATTTCAATGTAGTGGTACATAAATTTTAGGGAAAAAATAAGAAGTAGGTGTCTGTAACCACCCTAACAACAATAAAATGATAATATTTTCTTATAATATTTTAGATATAAGTAGAGGAATGATGCCCCAATGTGATGCATATTTTTTTATAATTTTCTTCCAAGTATATAATTAATTATGAATTTTTTATTACAATTTTTTAAAAAATATAAAAAATCATATGTCTGACGACCTTAACTTGGTCAAAACTTCATGAAATTATTTTTTTCTTTTTTTAATCCTATAGCATGCAAAGCATAGAATGTGACTCATGTTTTGGATTCAAAATTTTTTATACCATTTGAAAGCTATAGATGTTTTTCAATCAACCTATCAATCAGGACTTTAGTCGTAATTTGAATAGAAAATGAATAATAATTACTTATTAAATTCAAAGTAAAGCATAATTTATATTAGTGGAAATTTGAGAATCTCCTTTAAAAACCCTTTTCATTTCATCAGTTTTGGGTAAAAAAATAATCGTCAGCCACATACCCATCATATTACCACTTTTTGGCTCATCATGATCCTGCACATACCCTTTTGTGAGTTGCCATAGAATCAAAAAATGAAATAAGTGACAGTGATGCAACCTATGTCATTCGATTGGCATATGAAAATAAAGATAAATTCAAAGGTAGCCTCACACTTGTGTTTGAAGAAATGTAGTCACTCACATTGTTGTGGTGTGACAGAGGAAAGTATGGAATAAAAGATATCAGCTCTTTTAACATATTGGTGTTTAACAGAGGTAAGAATTGACTTCCCTTCTTTCATTTGGTGGCTTGGGGCCATCAAGTGAAGTTAAAAAAGAAAGACTTTGTTGCCCAATGTTTCTAGCACTCGGTTTGCTCTTCCAAAATATTATGAATTCTCACTCTATTCACTGATGAACAGATGTTCCCAGAAAGATCCACTGATGGAACCTTCAAAATTTTCAAATTTGAAGTGCCTATGTTGAAAAAATTTGACTTACACTCAAAGTTGCCCCTAAAAAATCTTCCCAAGTGACCTAATTTTGAGGGTCACCATTCAAAGCCAGTTGATTTTCATGTCAAATGGATTAGTGTATTCCAATCTCCCAAGATTCATATGCTCCCTAGTCCATTTTTAGAGTCTTGGAATCAGATTTGATATTTTTACCAACTCAAAAGAAAATGTAGTTTGTTCACTTTTTGCTTTTGCATTTTTAGAATGTTTCAAGGTGGTCAAGTTTGATCCTCAATATCTTTTAATGAATTTGGATTGAAGGAAATCCATCTTGCAAACATATTCAATGTACCCAAATGACCTAGTGTGTCTAGTGATAGCTACCCAGGAGGTGATTTGATATTTTTCTGAGATGGCAACTTGGTGAGCACTGATTGCTTTTGAACAGGTGCAAGTGCAAAAAAGTTTGACTTAGCCACTTTGGATATTAATATCTTGAACCTCAGGATGAATTTTTCCAAGATATTCATTGCATTCAATTTTTGGTTCAAATGGTAACATGCATGCTCAGTTTTAGGCCCCCTAGATGAGTTCTAATGGGTTATTTAATTGTCTTCTCACTGCAACATGGCCAAAAATGGTGTTCTAGAAAGTATCAAATTTTGAAAATTTAAGGAAAAAACATTTCTTTTTTTAGATTGAAATGTTTACACCTACATTTTCATCAAAATTAGAGATCATATAATGCATTATTTTAATGCATATCAGCCGTGACAAACACACACCGAGGGCCAGTTTACAAAGGAGGTACTTTAATTTTAAGCGATGGGAAAAAATTTAGGAAATGGGTTTCCTCTAAATAAATTAAAAAGTCCATAAGAAAATTTTCATAGCTCAAGGTGTCACAATTTTCCCGCAATGAATTTTCCTTGTTTGGGTTGTAGCTGAAATTAAAATTTCACTATTTTCTAATGTTCAGATTTCAAATGTTTAAAATATTTGAAGTATTTTAATACTTATAAAAGATAAAAGAGGGAAATTAGGGCATGTTTTAAATGTTTTATTTTTTATAATGTTTAAACTTTATAATCTATTTTATT